>CAUYPK010163056.1:0-33019 GCA_963574355.1 Loris lydekkerianus | reverse complement strand
CACACCCACACACACACTTCAAACAGAGGACCCGGGGGCGGTGGACGGCGGCCACCGCCAAGCCCTCTCCCCACCTCCGCACACCCCCCCCACACACACACACACACACACACTCTTCATACAGATGACCCTGGGGCGGTGGACTGCTGACACAGCAAGCCCTTTTCTATCTCTGCAGACCCCCCCCCCACATACACACACACACATACTCTTCATACAGAGAACCCTGGGGCAGTGGGCTGTTCACACGCCAAGCTCTTTTCTACCTCTACAGGACCCCCCCCACACACACACAGACACACACACACACTCCTTATGCAGATGACCCTGGGGCAGTGGGCTGCTGAAGTTGCCCAGAATGAGATGATGATCTTTTCTGGAAGCAATTCTACTAATCTTATTTCCTCCTTAATACCCTGATCTGTTCAGCAGCTTGGATGACAGCTTTAATGCTGATGAAACAGGGGACAGCAATGATCCAGAACAAATCTTCCAGAATATACAATTCCAGAAAGATCTTGTGGCAAACATTCGCTGCAGACCCTGGACCATGGGGCAGAAGTTGAGGGCACTGAGGTAAGGGCTTCCCCAGCCAATTTTGATGATCGTGAGTGTGCTTCCCGGAAACCACCCTGCCCTGCTTGTGGGAATAAGAACCAAGACCCATGTGGATGACGCTTCAATCACTCCCAGCATGACAGAGAAGACAGAGATGTCTGAGGGGTCTAGCTGGTCCAGATAGCCAGTGCCTCTGTGTGTGTGAGTGTTGAGATCCTGTGTGTTGGTGGAGGTTTCGTCGTCTACCTTCTTTCCAAACACTAGATTTAACATTGTCTCCAAACTCACTGGAAACAAGGCAATAAATCAGAATTAAAAAGATGCTCCTTTTAGCTGCTTGGCTATTAACTCCCTCTGGTGAAAAATACCTCTATGGCAAGTCACGTTATTATGATGCTTAAGGTCTTTTTGGAGAGTCTGTCTATATAAGAGTTAAGTGCTAAGGATTTGAAGACAGATTGTCTGAATTTGAATACCACCTCTATTAGTCTCCAGCCATGTGATACTAGGGGATTTTCTTAGTTTTTCTAAATACTAGTTCCTTTCTCTTTAAAGTTGAACTGATGGTGAGGAATAGTCCTTACTTCCTGTAATATTGTTTCCAAAAATGTCAACTGCTGAACTGTTAAAAAACTCAAAATCTAGGCCAGGGGAGGCTCCCCTGAGTTCAGAAGTTCGAGACTGCCTAAGCAAGAGCCAGACCCTGTCTCTACTAAAATAGAAAATTTAGCTGGGAATTGTGGCAGGCACCTCTAGTCCCAGCTATGTGGGAGACTGAGGCAGAAGGATTGCTTAAAACCAGAAGTTTGAGGTTGCTGTGAGCTGTGACACCCGGGCACTCTACCCAGGGCGACAGAGTGAGACTTTGCCTTGAAAGAAAAAAAAAAGAAAGAAAGAAAGAAAAAAATAAAAGAAACGAAAAAGAAAAAGAAAAAGAAATCCTCAAAATCTCTGGTTGCCCTCAGACCTGCTGAACCCAACTATGGGAGAGGCCCTGGCACTTTGAACACACATTCAGGATGAGTCTTTGCTAGAAGAATAAATGTGAGTGCTTAGTGTTGCATATGGTGTAACAGTCCCTCACTAAGAGTGAGTGGGGAATATTAGGTCAAAGGGCTCACAGCAAAGGGAGTTATCAGAGTAGTCATGGCCTGTACCACTGAGCTGCTCTGCCCCGTGGAGAGGCCTCCTGGTGAAGCCCACCTACGTCTGATCACTGGGCAGAACTGTGTGAGCAGAACCACTGTTGCATCTGGCTTTTTTTCTGGCCCTTCTCTAGATGCCAAGCAGATATCTCTTTATCTTCACAGCCATCTGTTAGGCTTTCGTTTCTTTCTCGTGGAATCGTTCCTGCCTTAGATTACCAGGCCAGGGACTGTCCCTCAGATGGAGAAGCCTGCCCCCCAGGTGGCTGCAGCAGACAGCTATCCTCCTGTGTCTGCCTTCATTGTCTATTCCTTGCTGTCATCATTTCCATTTCTTTGAATATAAATGGCATTATGTCCATTTTTCAGGTGAGAAGACTGATACTCAGAGATATTAAAAGACCAACCCAAGCTGCACACATCTTCTGAGAGCTAGAATTAAGCTTTAAACCTAGGATTTCTGACTCCAAGTCAGTAAGTCCAACTTCTGTGTATTAAACACAGGGATTCCACCAAAGTAATCACTGGAACAATTAATCTGAAAAACAAAACCCACGTGTTCTAACAGGACTTTTAAATCATTCAAAATGATGATGATTAACTATTAATATTATCTGAGGGTGGCACCTGTGGCTCAGTGAGTAGGGCACTGGCTTCAAACACTGATGGTGGTGGGTTCGAACCCAGCCCTGGCCAAACTGCAACAAAAAATAGCCGGCGTTGTGGCAGGCGCCTGTAGTCCCAGCTGCTTGGGAGGCTGAGGCAAGAGAATCATTTAAGCCCAAGAGCTGGAGGTTGCTGTGAGCTGTGCTGCCATGGCACTCTACTGAGGGTGATAAAGTGAGACTCTGTCTCTAAACAATAAAAATAAAAATACCTACTATCCTAATAAGAAGAGGTTAAGTCTCTTTTACCTTGTGAGAGAAGCAGAGCAAATGATAGCCTTTCTGTCAAGAACCGTCAGAAACCAAAGAACAGATCAGGCCATCTGCCATGATGCTTGGCCCCCAGACTCAGCTAGAGCACCCAAGTGGCCAACACTGGCCACGCACCTGGCCAGAGGTCAGGGGCTCTGAGAAAGCAGACTTCCCTCCAGGCACCTCCATCCGTCATCTCCCAGTCACATGTGTGTCTTCACCACCACCTGAGAAGCTACTAGAGCATCACTGCACTAACTCGACCCAGTGAGCCTCCTCCTGTCACCTCTGTGGTGACAGGCAACTCTGAACCCCGACTTCTTGGGAATCAAGGGAGCAGTGCCTGGCACAGATAGAGGCAGGCAAGCTGGCCCTGAGTCTGCAGCAAAAGCCACCCACCTTGGAGGACACTGAACACTCCTGTTTTCTATAGAAAAACGCCTGATCACTCCCCGCTGTGGTTGCCAGCCCTCCCCTCTCCATCACTGTCTGTTTAGGGCTCTTGCATCTCCACTGGGCCTTGTAGGCGGCAACTCTATTACGCACTTCTGTATTCTTCTATGCTTCACCCAAAATAGGTGTGCAGAAAATGTCTTCAGGAAACAAATAAATACGTGCATACGTTATTACTTGACTTGGATGGGCTTTTTACCTTTTAGGGACTTGCAGTGTGCAGCTCTACTGAGGTGGCCCCCAACATGGCAGTCATAGCATGGGGTGGGGGCCGTTTCACCCACCCCTGCTGCTGCCCTCACCCTTGCCTGAACCTCTGGTTCTCATCCGAGTGGACTCAGTGCACTGGCTGTGCTGTGCATACAGGAATATTGCAATGGAACGACAGGGAGAAAAGTCCAAAACCAAGCACTCGGGTTGGGTTGTGCTTTGAAGAAATCACCGTGTCTGCAGACAAGGGAATTGGTGTGGTCCTTGGATCCTAAGGAAGGACTCGGAACCAGGGAGTGTTCCTGGGAGGTTGACTGGGACATACATATGGGGACACCCACGCAAGTAAACATGTTGAATTAGCAAACTAACTGATCCAGAAGAACTGAGTTCTTCAATCCTGAGCGCAATGGAGCAGAGGGTGGCTGATCATTCCACAGTGAGGGTCTCTGTGTGCAGAGCGCTGTGAGATTGGGTCGCCTTGAAGGTAACATTCATCTCTGTAAGAGTCTTGGACTTCAGTCTGTCTGTGGCATTAACATTTATTTTCTAATCCTGCTGTTCATTTGGGTGTGGATTTAATTGATTATACCAATGACATCGGTTCATTTTTAAGGATTGAACATTTAGGCAGGCTAATCAGGTCAACTCCACAAGGCTATTTCAAGGGCATTTGTTGGGGCGGACTCAGGCTGTTCACACCTGCATAGATGTGACTTTCTTGTTCACAATGACCAGAACAGATTTTCTAAAGCTAGATCTGATTTGCACTTTTAAAGGTTTGACTGCAGGGGTAAGATTGCTAAGCAGAGAAGCTGAGAGGCAAGCATCTCTCACTAGGGTTTCCAGAGAGAATTAGTCCCAGCCAACCACCAGAATCAGGGAAGGGCGTTAAGAAATTCAGTTGTAATTTCGGTATGAAGTCATCATTTTGGATTGATTCATCAATTTAAATGTTAAAGAGAAAACTTTTTAAAAGGGTTTTTTGTTTTCCAAAAGTTATAAAATGAAGCATGTACTTAACTCCATTCTCCATTCCTGTTGAATCTTTACATATTTTGTGAAAATTGCGTGATAAAATTGTGTTCACTATTATTTTTTTATTTTCTCAGACGAGCAAAAGACATTGTACTGAAGTTTGAAGGGCGGCTGACCAGGACCCGAGGATACCAGGCGGCAGGAGCAGAGGTGAGGTGCACACTTGAGGCAGCGCCGCCCCTCCCCCCCACCCCCCCTACCCCCGCCCCGCGATGCTAAGGTTCTCGGTTTCTGTTGTTCCCGTTGAGTCACTTAGCATTAACCTTTGGCCTTCATTGAAATTATCTGTGTATAAAGGCCTTTCATAAGTGTTTAGGAAACAAAGAAGAAAATTACTTCTTCTTCAAAGTTTCCTACTCTCCAATATCTTCTATCTTTTCAAAGATTTCAGGTCAATCATTGTATAAATATATGATTTCCACAGCATAGAAATTGTAGTATGCAAACATTTTTTTTATGTTCTACTTAACACCACAATATAAGAATTTGTTCATATTGCTATATAGTTTTTATACCTATTGTTTTTAATGATTGTGTAATATTCCATCAGATAAATGTATATTAATTTAATTAGCCATTAGCCTGCTCATGGATATTTAAGTTGCTCCTAATTTTTTGTTATTAATAATAATCTCACAAAGAACATCTTTGCAGATATAGATTTTTCTATCTTCTTGAATTCCTTTCTTAGGGTCAATGTTAGAACTGTGGTCACTATAGAAAAGACGATGATTCACTTTTTCTAGCTCTTGATAAATATTTAAAGATTATTCTTCAAAAGCTTTGATAATTTATATTTCCAGCCCCAATGAAAGCAAGTATCCACAGTACAGTGGTTATCATGTTCCCCTACCACAGTGGAGAATGTTCTGGTCTCATAATATCTGCACCAACTTTGAACAATATCTATTTTTAAGTTTGTTATGGTATTTTAATAGACAAAAACTGACAGATGTACTTTTTATATATCATTACTCTATTCCCAGGGCTGGTTTCCTACTCCTGGGTTCAAGCAATCCTCCCACCTTAGCCTCTCAAGTAGCTGCGACTTTAGGTGTGAAGCACAGCCAGCTTTAAAACAAAAATATTCTTAATAAAGTTTAAATTAAAGCTGGTCACAAATTTGACATGTCTAAAAAATTAGAAAATATCAAAGAATTCCTAAGGTCTGCCTTGGCATTCTTCCTTCTTACTCTTCACAAAACCTTTCTGAAAATTCTAGTTTATTTTTATGACCCAAGCCACCTGTGAATCCTAATGCCTGTCAAACTATGATGGAGCTTGTGGAATAAATTAAATTTTTATAAGCATATGTGGGGCCAAGCCCTCTTCTTGCTTTCTCTAAATAAGTTGTATAAAAAGCTATAGGTAAACATCTGTGAAATAATTCAAGGTCCTTCACTTGAGCTCAGATGACCTGGAATATATGTAACAATGAAAAGGTATTGGGAATTATTGGTCTTGTAATATTTGCACCAATTTTAACTTATGTCTATATTTTAAGTTTATTTTAACAGACAAAAACTGACATATGTACTTTTTTATACCTTTAATCTGTTACCCAGGCTGGTCTCCAACTCCTAGGCTCAAGCATCCTCCTACCTCGGCCTCTCACAGAGTATTTTTTTTTTTTAAGATCAAGTCTTGTGCTGTTACCCAGGGCTAAAGTGCCATGGTTTCAGCCTAGCTCACAACTACTTCAAACTCCTGGGTTCAAGTGATCCTCCCACCTCGGACCTCTAGGATTATAGGTGTGAGCCACAGCACCATCAAGTATAGTTTTTCGAATGACAAAAACAATGCAACTTTTTCTCTCACACCTCTCTCCTCCACCACCTCTTGTAAAATGCCCAGCTCTTGCCAGCCAGCTGTTGTTGGCTGTTCTCCGCTCTAGATAGCTACTCTTCCAGTTCATTTAAGTACTACTTTTTTTTTTCATTCAAGTTTTACCTCAAGTATGACTCTCCACCCCCATACTTCCTTATTTAAAAGAGGCTTCTCTGCCAGACCCTGTGGTTCACACCTATAATCCCAGAGTTGTGGGAGGCTGAGGTGGGAAGATTGCTTGAGGCCAGGAGTTTGAGAACTGCCTGGAAAAGATGAGGAAACACAGTCTACAAAAATAAAGTTAGCTGGGTGTGGTGGCACACACTTGGGGGTTGAGTCTAGAGGATCACTCCAGCCTAGGGCAACACATTGAGACCCTGGATCTAATAAATAAATAAATAAATAATGGATGAATAGCCTGGCACAGTGGCTCATGCCTGTAATCCCAACCTTCTGGGAGACCGAGGTGAAAGGATTGCTTGAGCTCAGGAGTTCAAGACCAGACTGAGCAAAAGTGAGACCCCGTCTCTAAAACTAGCCAGCCATTGTGGCAGGTGTCCGTAGTCCTAACAACTCAGAAGGCTGAGGCAAGAGGATCACTTGACACTCGGCACCTGTAGCTCAGTGATTAGGGCACCAGCCACATGCACAGGGGCTGGTGGGTTGGAACCTGTCCAGGGCCTATTAAATAACAACAACAACTACAAAAAAAAAAAGTAGCCAGGTGTTATGGCAGGCACCTGTAGTCCCCGCTACTTGGGGGGCTGAGGCAAAAGAATCACTTAAGCCCAAGAGTTTGAGGTTGCTGTGAGCTGTGACACCAATGGCACTCTACCAAGGGCAACAAAGTGAGACTCTGTCTCAAAAAAAAAAACAAAAAAAAACAAAGAGAGAGAGAGAATCACTTGAAGCCAGGACTTTGAAGTTGCTGTGAACTATGACACCACAGCAGTCTACCCAGGGTGACAGAATGAGACTGTCTAAAAATAATTAATGAATTAATTAATAAAAGAAATGTGTCCCTCAGGCCTGATGGACTGTGTTCCACTGTGGTTCTAACTTTTTGAGGCTACCTTCCCTCTAGCTGAATGCAAACTTCGTACCAGCTGCCATCTTGGTTACTGTCTGCATCCACGGGGAGACAGAGTCTAGGTGCCCAGTATATGCTACAAGTAAATAGACTCTTCCTACACTTTCATTCATGTTTTTAGAACACATTTATTCCAGATGAATGTATGCATCTTTCTAAAACATAAGTTTGTTCTTAGTTACTAAAACTCAATTATCCAACCCCACAAATAGGACCTATTTCTTTCAAGTTTGATTTTTCTTTGCTTTTTTTTTTTTTTTTTTTTTTTTGAGACAGCATCTCACTATGTTGCCCTCAGGGAAGTGCTGTGGCATCACAGTTCAGAGCAACCTCCAATTCTTGGGCTTAAGAGATTCTCTTGCCACAGCCTCCCTACTAGCTGGGACTATAGTTGCCTGCTACAACACCCGGCTATTTTCTGTTGTAGTTGTCATTATTGTTTAGCAGGCCCAGGCAGAGTTTGATCACACCTACCTCAGTGTATGTGGCCGATGGCCATATAACCACTGAGCTACTGGCACCAAGCCTGCTTTGCTCTTAAAATCATGAACTATTCCAACTATTAAGGGTTTGACACAAAGATTTGGTACAAATCATCAAAGAAGCATGGCATTTTTTTCCCATGCCTTACTAAACCTTGGTCATTAACAAATCACCTTTTCAATCACATTTGCCTCTAAGAAGCTCTGTTAGGCAAAGCGATTGTAGACTCTCTCACCACCAGCATAAACCCAGGGGCCATTCAACTTAGTGTTATTGAAGTTTGGAGGTCCTGGCTTCTCAAGCTCCAGAGACTAGGAGAGGAGACTTTGCTTCTCCCACTTGTAAAAGCTACACTGTTTTACCTACTTTGTGTATTGAAATTGTCCTACAATTTTAAATAAAAAGAGCACACTGAATAACACTAATTGAATCTTACTTCTCCCTGTACAGATGCAAAAACAGAATCTCAAGGAAAGATGATAACTTTCCCTGGGCATAGTAAGGAAGGAGTGGAACCAGAGCTAGGACTCTGGGTTCTGGCCACCTTCCCAGTACATCTTAGACGTCAGGACTTTAAAATGGGCCAGAGACTCAAATGCTTTCCAACACCAGCGCTTGCCAGAGGATGTTGGAGCACCCCCCCCCCCTAGACTCTACTGGGGATAAATGATCAGAAAGGGTGGTCTTTCCTTCTATGCCCTAGGACTGGGGTGGGGGGTTGCACGTTGGAAGGCTGCGTTAATTTAGCTGTAATCAAATAAGGCCACATTCAAGACATTTCAATTAATAGTTAAAAATATGCCTTATTTTATACACATATAAATGCTATGACTCATAATTTCTAAAAATAAAAACTATTTGTTCATTTTAAAGTTAAGTAACCTTTCTACTTGGGAGGCTGTAGCAGAAGGATCAGTTAACTCGGGAGTTTGAAGTTGCTATGAGCTATGATGATACCTTGGCACTCCAGCCTGGGAAACAGAATGAGATTCTGTCTCAAAAAAGAAACAAAGCAGGGAGGGGAAAGTAACGTTTTAATGACCGTGTCGCGTCTGCTTTCTGTTGGAAAGCATTTGAGTATCTGGTTGCAGCGTGGAGGTCTGCAGTTTCAGTTGATCCTCTGGAGGGGTGTCCATCCTTTGTGACCTTAAGGGTGTCTTTATACGGGGTAGGTAGGAGAATGTAGATTTGCAGCAATAAGTGGTTCAAACGCAAGAGAGCATTTTTAGAGCATGTTACTGAAGGTGTGGGTACTGCAATTTTCTGTATTTCAGTTGGATCTTTCTCAGCATCAAACAATAACTTTAAAATGTCATCTACGGAGAGCTCAGTCAGTTCCATCTGTGGTTCTTCAGGTGCCTTGGTTGGTGATATGGTCTAGGTGAGGCTGAAATGCTAATTTGAGGGATGGCCTGGTTGTCAAAGCCAGTGAATCTTTTATTGTATTCTCCAATTGATAGGTCTGTAACAGCTGTGTATTCTTCCAATGATTCACATGTATTTCCCTGCTCATCAATGACCTTTGCTAAACTTCAGATGAAAATATTCATCTGAAATTTCCTTTTGAAGAAGTGTTTTGAAAAAAGATCAAATTTTTTGAAATGGATTTTTTGGTACGTGTCCTACTCAAGTCATTTGACATGGTATTGCACATATAACTATTGGTTCTCGCAGAGATAAAATTTTGGCTAAACCTGTCCCTGCAGTAGCCAGCGCCCTTTAAAAATGATGAGGCAAATCCACACGGAATACGTACGTGTTTAGCACGTTACAAAACTGGCAATGCCATGTTGCATTTGCATGAATATAGTTAATAACACTCACAACTTGTTGGAAAGCACTTAAAATAGCTGCTTTAGTACAGAGATTTTGCTAATGCAAGGTACAATGCAAAGAAATGAGACCATCGGGAGCTGTTAATACTTTTTCTAATTTATGCAACAAACCCTTTATGTTTTTCCATCAAGAAGGGTGCCTTGTCTGTACATACTGAATTTACCAAATTCAGTCCAACTTCACAACATTTATGCTAAAAGTTGTTGAAGATATCTATTACCTGTGTTCTGTTCACAACAGTGCACAAAGCAAGTAACTCTTCACAGCAAAGAAAATCTTCTGTTAAGACCCGAATGAAGTCTAAAACCTGCACAGATATGAACACATTCATGGAATAAAAAAGAAAGTAAAAATGAAACAAAACAAAAGCAAACAACGGAAAAGCCTGCATCAAGTCAGTAGTATCAGTGCATTCATCCAAAGTGACCAAATAATACATCTTTTCCTTTTGAAGTCCTGCGTGAAGTTGTTCTTTTAAGTTGAAATCTAATTCATGTTCCTGTTCAGTTATGGTTCTTTTTGAAAGAGGCAACTGTCTGTACTTTGAAATGTTATGGTATCTAAGCATGCTACCACTTTGACAATGCTTTCCTTCTCAATTTCTACACCACTGAAAGGCTTCCTTTCTTCCCTGGTACATAAACTCTAAGTTGTTTCTGTAGCATTATTGCTTTCAGGTCCTATTGCTACTTGAAAGATTGTCTTTGTCTTTTAATTTCTGCAATACAATCTTCCACTTCTCTCCACCTAATTTAAAATACTGGTGGTCCTTATGAGTGTTCTAATGCTGATGAGCATTGTTTGTCTTTAATGTTGATGTTGCAGTATCACAAAGCAAGCAAATCATCTTATTTTTAGCAGAAACAAGATAACACCACATTTCCTAATCCATCCTCGTTAAAAATCTGTTTTCTTCCTTCAGCGTTCTCTCGGTCTTCTTTGACAACATGGGCTGTAAAGCAGACAGAATTTAAAAAATATTGTCTAGCTGTGAAACTATTGAAAAAATTCCACTTCAAACTGAAACACAGTGCCCTGTTGTCAAAATCTGATCACAGACTGGCATACTTGACCCCCATAAACTCTCACCAACCAGCCTTGTGCGGTAGTGGCACCATTCAGGTGGGGGGAGTCAGAACTCAGGCAGGAGTATAGCAGCCCATCAATTTAGTCCTTATGGTTTACTGGTGTTGTAATTATGCCAGTCAATCTGAGAGGATTATTTCATTGAAACTTATTTTACTCTTTGGTATTTGAAATACCTTCATTTTAAAAATTAAATAAAAGTGCAAAAGGCGAACAAAAATGTATTAATAAAAATGAAACAATTTGTTATTAAAATTTGGATTTGGTCAAAAGGCAGCATTTAGGGACTAGAAAGCCACAGGTTCCCTACCCTGCTCTAGGACATATCAAGATAATGCAAGGTAGGCTATGGTAAATACTATAAGAGAAAGCAGAAAGTATTGCATGGGGGAGCACACAGAATTTATTTCTCACTACAGAGAATCTGTATTCATGGGAGTTGGCTTTCAAATCATGAACAAAATATGAATAAGTCAAACTTCTAATAATGTTCAGAGTTTCATCTGCAAGCAGCCATTCTGGCCTTAGCAGACACATCCAGAATGACACTCCCATGTGGGGCTGTGTCAGGACCCTGTGCTGTCTTGCAGTTCAGAATGTGTAATTGCATTTGTAATCCCTCTTTCTGCAGTGATGTCATTTACTTCCAGCACAAGCCCAGATCGTTTGTGGGTTAAAATGCACAACCTGCCCACTTTGTTGGAGAGCAGAGCTGGTATCAGGCACATTTTTCTTTATTCTCCTTTGAGAAAAAAAAAAATCTTAGTCTTAGCAATTGCATCTTAAATCAATAATACAAATTTCCAAACCATAACAGGCTAGGAAATTATCTCCGCAACAAGATGCAAGGCATACAACAGTGAGTGGGGGCAGGCCGCATTTTTAGGATGGGCTATAGATTCTTGGTCCTTTACCAAGAATAGAGAAGTTTGTTAGCTATGTGGATTCTCAGGCCCCACCCTCAGAGCTATCTCAAGTCTATGGTGGGGTCAAGTTTTTAGACAGCATTCCTTGAGTAATTCCCACTGTTGTTAGTCTCTGCATCACAAACAGTTTGAGCAGGTCAGGATGTGACCCTCGAGAGGATGAAGCTCAATACAGCAGGCTCCAAGGTGCAGAGCCCAGAGCAGGTGTCTGCTCACCAGGTCAGGAGCCCAGAGAGGCAAGGGGGCTACTTTTGTCCTAGAGTTGCTTCCCAGCCTATGAAGCCACAAACAAAGGTAGCAGGGGATATGTTTATGGGTCCATCTCCATGTAGAGTCCTACAGCCACACAGCCTTGCCCTCTTCATGAACGTGAAAGGCTCTAATACTGACTCTCTTTCCCAGCTCTGGCGGAAATTTGCTCGTGTTGCCTGTAACTTCATGGTCATCTTCATTCCCTGGGAAATGAGAATAAAGAAAATTGAAAGTAAGTGTTTGCACCTAAGGGGGGAATGCCGTGATCATGGCCGACCCACAGCTGGGTCACCAGGCTCCAACTGGGATGATGGGGAGGGAAGACACAATGCCTGTCCCCACCACCTCCCAGGGTGGGAACAGTCCAAAGCATGTAACTGTTCTTCCCCAGTTCATTCCTTTAGTCAGACACAACCTGAACCCCCCAAATCAAGTGAAAACCTGCAAGGATGAATGAGAGGGTAGCCCAGGCAACTGCAAAGTGCAAATACAAAAATCTGCTTTTTCATAGATATGACTGTGACCATTTAGAAAATAGGTGCTAAAAAAATAAATAAATCACACGCACAATCCCACTTACAAACACACACACAAAATGCCAAAAACAAACAAACAAAAAAAAACCTAATAAATCTAAAATAAAGAAAACCAAAAGATTGAACCAGAGGATATAAAATCTTGTAAAGAGAAATAGGGAAATTTAATATTTGAAAGATGTTGATTTTCCCAAAGTCATCTTCAAGTGTAATATAATTTCAATAAAAATCCAAATGTACTGTTTTTAGTATTCAACAAAATGATCATAAAACTTACATAGAAAAGAAACATCCAAGAATCTAATGAAAAAACTTCTTAAAGGCAAATTCAAACGAGGTTGCATAACCAAAACATTAAAATATATTCTAAAAGCTACAAGAATTGAAAGAGTATGACACAGTGCAGCAAGTGACTGACAAATCAAAAAACTAAGCAAAGAGTTCAGGAACACAGAAGTCACACCATGTGTGATGATTACCAGAGCCAGACTGAATTACTTCACAAAAACTGCTGAAACAATTGATCTGTTTTAAGAGAAAGTTTAATTCCCTCACTTTAAAATTCCATTAAATATTTAAATATTCAATAGGAAGCATTTAAATACATGATAGAAAACCATGAAATAATTTAAGAAAATAGAGATGATGTTATCAGAGAATGGAGACCTATCAAATCATAAAAGTGAAAAAAGAAATCATTGCAGAAAGTATTATTATACTATCTACCTACATAAAAAAATTATATATATGAAAAATAAAATTGGTCCTGGGCACAGTGGCTCATGCCTGTAGTCCCAGCACTCTGGGAGGTCAAGGCAGGTGGATCATTTGAGCTCAGGTCTTGAGACCAACCTAAGCAAGACCCCATCTCCACTAAAAATAGAGAAACTAGGCAGGTGTGGTGGGTGCCTATAGTCCCAGCTACTTGGCAAGCTGAGGCAAGAGGGTTGCTTGAGCCCAAGAGTCTGAGGTTGCTGTGAGGTGTGATGCCACCACACTCTACTGAGGGTGACAGAGTGAGACTGTCTCAAAGCCAAAAGAAAACAAAAAATAAAGCTATAATTTAGATGACCAATTGGGAAAAAACATTTTCAATATTTAAATATAATAGAATTAAGCACTTTCATACACAGCTTGTAGGAATCTCAATTGGGACAGTATCTCCAGAGGAAATTTATAATATGTAACAAAAGTCTGCAAAATGTTTATGTCCTTTGATAAAAATGCTTCTATTTCCTGAGAACCAAGGAAAACAACCAGGAAACTATAGCACGCTTCATGACCAAGTCTTGGTGGATGCTGCTGGCTCCCCACTCCAGTCCTCTTTCCCCAGCTGGCCCCGTTCCCCATCTGCTCTGAGTGCAGACTGCTCCACATACCAGTTGCTGTCTTCTCTAGGGAATTGCCCTTGGCTGACCAGATGTGAGGCACATGTCTCCCCACTCCCACAGCCCGCCTGCAGCCTAGACCCAAAGACTTATCTACAGGGGGCATTCAAGTCTGACCCCTGGCTCCATGTGGGGCAGTTCAAGCTCCACAGCTCCTCATGGGGCCAGACTGAGCCAGGCTCCAGCAGAGACGATATCCTTGCTTGGCCCTTTCCACTGACTCTCCCCACTGCTCCCACCCACCCTCCTGAGAGCACCTCCTCCATCAATCTTGCGCAGCTAAGTAAATCCCTTTCTCAAGCTCTGCTTCTAGGAAATCTGATCTTAGACAAGCTTTATTTATTATAGAACTACTTGCCCTGCTGAAAGGCTGAAAACTTCCTAAATGTCAAGTGACATTTAGGGATGGGTTAAATAAATGATGGAAAATTCACATTGACAAAACAATCAAATTCATCTTGTAGAACAATACTTTTGGCACAAGAAAATATTTGCAATATATTGATAATGGAAAATGCTGCTGTAGAGCAATGCCAACTTTATACAAAATGTTATAAGTATAGAATAATAATGGAGTGTTATACTAAAAGTTTAAAATAACTCTAGTGATTTCAATTTAGTGGTCTTAGAATAGGTTATTTTTTTTTTGTTATCCTCATGATGTTTTATGTCTTTCTACTTATGACAAATGTAAACTAGATCTGAAATAAGAATTCAAGAGATTTTTGAGTATCACACAAATCCACCTACTCCAGAAGGTGGTGAAATTACCACCTTCATTCTCATCTAACTTCTGTGCTCCCAGATTTTCTCAATTGAAACTTTTTAGTATGCTTTTATTTTGGAATGAGCTCAGATGTATAGAAAAGTCACAGAGAGCGCTCCCCTGTATCATCAGCCAGTTTCCCCGATTGTTAACATCTAGCAAATTGTTCAACTTGAAATTGGGCAAAAGGACGTTGAGAAAAATCCTTAGAATTCTCAAA
The DNA here is from genome assembly GCA_963574355.1 of Loris lydekkerianus. Lineage (NCBI taxonomy): Eukaryota > Metazoa > Chordata > Mammalia > Primates > Lorisidae > Loris > Loris lydekkerianus. The sequence goes on along the minus strand of CAUYPK010163056.1, from coordinate 18,288 downwards.
ATGATACAGAATAGAAAACGAATATATCAAATTCTCAAAAGATGCTGACACTTCTTAACATACATGAAATATTATGAATTTGGTCAGTCTATGTTTTGACTATACCATATTTTTGTTTTTTATTTTTTCTTCAGGTTAATCTGAGGGTATAGATGATTGTGTTTGAGGTTACAATGTTGGTGTGTGTTAGGTAAGGTCCATGTTGTAGCTGTGTCCCACACCCAGAAAGTGTGCGCTGTACCTTACATTGTGCCCATTGTCAGGGCACACCAATCCCCTCCCTCCCCCACCCTCCCCCAACTTAAATTAAATTGAGTTTTTCTCTTGTGTACGCGTGTATTAGTTCATCTATTGGCTTCATATTAGTACTGAGTACACTGGATACTTGCTTTTCCATTCTCGTGTACTTTTCGAAAGAGAATCTTCTCCAACTCTATCCAAGTTAATACAAAAGATTTAAAGTGTCCATCTTTTATACAAATACCACAGTTTGTTAATCCATTCCCAGGTTGATAGGCAGGTAAGGCCCTTTTAGATGAGGATGTCATCAGAGAGATGGTTACCAAATAGTATTTCAGGCAAACTGAGGATTTTCCTGCATATAGACCTAGTGGATGTTCATGGGCCTTTTGAGCCATGGAAGCTGTCCTTGGGGAGGAGCGCCCTGACAGGTACCACGATGGCGTTCTCATTCTGTGTCCTGCTGATGTTACACACAATGGCGCTCTTCATGGGGGCTTTCCGCGCTCTGAGCACTTTGCATGACCTCTCTCATGGTCTTGTCTTTCTTCAGGTCATTTTGGATCTGGCGTGGCCTCCTATTTCATATTCTTGAGATGGTTGTTTGGGATCAATATTGTGCTCACTGTCATGACAGGTGCTTTCATTGTGATTCCAGAGGTAAGAACTGTTTCAGGAGAGAAAAAAGCCCCGAGTGTTAAGAAGAGAAGGTAAAGCCTCAGCATAAAACGACCTCCCTCGTTACCTGGTAGGAAGGGCCTTGTCGGGGTTGAAACAGAGTTCACACGCTTTTTCCGTAAAGACCCATCGAGTAAATATTTCAGGCTTTGTGGCCCATTTGGTCTCTGTCATAACTACTCAAAGCTGCCACATCCTGCAGAAGCAGCCACAGGCAACACACCAACCCAGAGGGTGGCTGTGTTCCAATAAATTTTATTTGTGGATATTGAAATTTGAATTTTATATCATTTTTATGTGTTGCAAAAATATTCTTTTGATTTTTTTCCCCCATCTTTTTAAAAATACAAAAACTATCCTTAGCTCTTGGGCCATACAGAAGGAGGTAATGGGCTGGAATTGGCTTATTTGCAACCCTCTGTTAACATAAAGCCCGTTTTTCAACTAAACTTCATTCTCACACTGTAAATGGGCCATTTCCCATGCTATAGTAAGAATCTTGGGACTTCTATAACCCACCCATAGAACCCATGTCTAGCCCCAAAAGAGCACACCCGGATTCCGATGAGGCAGAAGTACACGAGCTCCCCATGGTGCGTATTCAATGAAAGGCCAGAGAAGCCCCTGGAGAGCTCATGGGTGCCTCCCCTTTTCTCCTGGTCCCCTTTGCCCTGGAAGACCACATGACACCTTTCCTCTCTCCCCAGCTGATTGCAGGCCAGCCTTTTGGAAGCACAGCCAGGAAGACCATCCCCAAGGAGCACATTGCCTCGGCCCAAGACCTGGACACCGTCTGGTCCCTGGGGGTGAGGTTGACGCTCAGCCTCACCTGTCCTGAGGGAGAGGTGAATGGGCCACTGTTCTGGGACCTGGGGATCAGAAATGACAACTGAGCCTTCTGTTTGCAGGGATACCTCCAGTACTCGGTCCTGTTCTACGGCTACTATGGCAGGGAGCGGAGGATCGGGAGAGCTGGCTACCGGCTGCCCTTGGCGTATTTCCTGGTGGGGATGGCAGTGTTTGCTTACAGTTTCATCATTCTTTTAAAAAAGTATGATGGCTCTAATTCTCAAAATATGTTTCAAGGATCATGAGATGTATGATCTCATTTAATCTTGTTGGTTATTCGGTAATGTTAAAGCAAAACTAACCTCGCCCATTTTGCAGATGAAGAGACCAAGGCTAAAAGAGGTAGGTCCACTTTGAACCATGTTTGTACTTATCAAACACTTCCTGCTTGGGTAGGTTCTGCGTTGGGCCTGAAGAGACAAGAATCCTGTACACATGTAATTCGAGAATTACGCATTAGCTGTACCAATAGAGAGATAAACGTGATCTAGTTGACCAAGTTTGCAGGAAGCAAAACGTCCTTCCTATCTGTATGTTTGCCTGAGACCTAGCTACAAACTCTGCAAAGGCCAGGCTTGCAGCTGACCCCTGCACTTCACCACAGACAGGAGGCTCCCAGCTGGAGTTGAGTGCTGCTCCACCCAGCATGAGACCTGAAGCAACTCACCACAGTCCCTCACTGGCCTCATCTGTAAAATGTGTAGGTTGGCTCAGGAAATCACCGGGTTTCCTTCCAGCTTAACCTGTGTCCGTGTAGGAGCTAGAAAAATGCAGACCCACAGTGGAGGGCTCCAAACCCCAGGGAGAACTTAGGCCCCACCCATTTGGCTCCCAGATGCTTCTGTCTGATTTGGACGACCACCCCTCACCACTGCCCCCACATGGCATGTTAGCAAAGTGCAGATAGAAGAGTTTATAAACAGAACTTGAGAAGGTGCCAGTGACTTGGGGGATCCAGTTTCCCCAAAGCTTTCTAGCTCAGTTCCTGGTGGCCTCAAGGCCCCTCCTGGAAGACTCAGGACCTTTACCAGATGTTACATTTTAAGAGACAAATAAGGGCAAATCAGGGCAAACTACGGCCCCCCGGGCCACATGAGGTGGTGTGATTGTATTTGTTCCTGTCTTGTTTTTTTACTTCAATTTAAATAAGATATGTGCAGTGTGCATAGGAATTTGTTCATAGTTTTGTTTGTTTTTTAAACGATAGTCTGGCCCTCCAACGGCCTGAGGGACAGTGAACTGGCTCCCTGTTTAAAAAGTTTGAGGACCCCGATAAAGGGCAAGAAGCATCCCCTGAGGAGGGACCAGGATTCCTGCTTTCAAATACCTACAGGAATACCGCGTGCTAGAGGGACTCAGCATGTTCTGTGGGGTCCCAGGGTTAGAGACCCCACGAGAAGATTGATTCAGCTTAAAGGAAAGCATTTCATTTCATGATCATAGTTACATAGCAGCTGGGAAGAGCAGTGGCCCCAGGGGACACACACCTGCAGTGACTGGCTGGCCACCGCAGTGCTGGGACTCCTTGTCAGATGAACTGGCACAACATTGGGCCACTGCCGTTTTTATGCTGTTCAGAAGTGTGGGCTGGGGGCACAGGTGTGGGCGGGAATCCAGCTGGTGCTCTGCTTGACCAGTGGTGACCTGACAAGCTGTGTCCACCCAGCAGGGGTAGCTTTTTCTAATTCACACAATTTCCCCCAGTCCATGGACAATCATATCTCTCCTATGACCCCCTGCAGGATGGCTAAGAACTCCCGCACGAGCCTTGCCAGCGCTTCCAATGAAAACTACACCTTCTGCTGGCGGGTGTTTTGTGCCTGGGATTACCTCATTGGAAACCCAGAGGCTGCAGAGAGCAAGACAGCCGCCATCGTGAACAGCATCAGGGTGAGTCGGCGAGCCTGTCTGGGCGGGGGGCACTGTGGGGTCCAGACTCTGCAGACCACAGCATGTCAGTTCCGGGCTGCTCGCCATCCAGGGCAGCTGTTTGCACAGGGAGGTAGGCATACCCCAGGACAGGCACCAGATGACCCATGGAGTGTGGACAGAACATTGGGAAACTTCTCTTTTTCAATTTTTTTATTCCATCCTTTAAATTTTTCAGTTTGTATATTTTTGTTAACTTTACATAATGGGTTATTACCATATTATATATATTTTTTACCTGAAAAGGAACAAATACATAAATGTGGGGACTATAGACTTTATTTTTAACTTAGAAGATGATAATGCAATCCGTAGCATCCATAGATTTGGGTTTCCTGAACTACACAGACAGCTAAAAGGTGCCCTATTTTGAGAAAAAAGCAATTATTTAGATAATTTGAACTATCATACCCTTACAATTTTCACTCCCTCTTCCCAGTCCCCAATTTCATTTTCCCAATTGCTTATTAGATAATTAATAGCAAATTCATTTATTATCAGGAGAATCTTACAGAATAAAGTCTTAGACATTGAAGACATCTTGACTTACCGGGTACACTGTTCCTACTGATTTCTGATTAATATTGATGCTAAGTTTTGAATGCTATTTATGTTTGTCCTTAAAGGAGGCCATACTGGAAGAACAGGAAAAGAAGAAAAGCAAAAACCTGTAGGTATTAACGCGCCTCATGTTCAAAGCATTGATCAGTTTTGTTTCAACTCAGTACAAAACTTACAAGATTATATCTGACTTTCCCAGTTGTCGGGCAGTTCCCCTTTCTTCATGTCTCTCCTAGTAACGTGAGCCGTGGAACTTGACAGATGCTGGACAGGGCAGAGGTCTGAAGCTGGCCAGTTTCTGACTCTTTTCCTTAGGTAACAAAGGAGGTATTTTGAACACTAGCTTCTAGTTTGCTAAACGAAGCAAATACATAAATGTCATTAGGACTCGTTCTATTTAGAAAAAGGTCTCTGAAGTTGTAAGACACAGATATTACCTGGTTTGTGTTCACAAGTTTTCTCAGACAATTTTTAAGCTTCTGAGTTCTTCTCAAGATCTCAAGTGCTACCCCACTGAGCATGAGGCCCCTTTCATCAGAGAGCTGGTGAGAGAGAGGGCCACTCCCAGGAAGGGGCAATGGCCCTGTCCTCGTGGGGACAGATGCATCTGCCTGTCCCACATCACCATTAGTTCCTATGGTGTAAAAAGCTCCTTCTGAGGACTGCTGCATTAAAGGACATGAGAAAAGAGGAGACACACCCAGCCTCTGAGACCGTGACAGGGAGCGAGGGCAGCTGTACTGGGAAGGGCTGTCCACAGGCAGTCAGAAAACGGATTCTAGACTCCTTGTCATGAATGTCCACAAACGCTCTTGACCTTGTGTACCTGTACTCCCAACCTATAAAATGAAAGGATGGGATTCTACTCTCTGGCTCTGTATCTGAGGTTCCTCTCCACCAGAATTGGTCATAATAATAATACAGTGCGCCATGTTTTTATTTTTGCCAAGCAAGGTGACATTTAGCATTTCATTTGGGAGTGAAGTTCCCCATTGTACAGATGAAGGGCTAGGACACATGGAGAGGGAGGTGTCGAAACCTGCAGGGGGTCCCCAGCAGGTGAAACTTCACGTTCCTCCAGCCCCTATGCTGGGGGGGCAGGGCTGTGCAGGCTGCCTTGGGGTACACAATGTGCCCCCTGCTGGTGTCTACTGCTTGGTGGGATCATCCTCTGAGGCTACAGTGTGGGGTTCCCACAGGTCCCGGTCAGTACTCATCTAAGCAAGGCTAAGAAGCTGGGTGCAGGCTGGGAGTTCATGGTCATGGCATTCTCTGGACCACAGGGAATGGGATAAATGCTCCTGTCCTTCAGACTGGGCAGATGGTTCTGAGAAGCATTTGGTAGGTCTCTCGGAAGGGCCTGCAGATGCCTTTGGCAGCAGCCACCTTCACCACCCGTCCCTGCTCTGATGTCTGCAGAGGATACACCTCTGCTTTCTGGGATCAGCCACCTCCACCACATGCCCCTGCAGTGATGGCTACATTGCCCCAGGCTGTACCTCTGCTTTCTGGGGTCACTTCCCAAATGAACTACCTGCAAAAAGGCGTGGAGTTCTCTTTTCAGAGCCAAGGTTGGCAGAAGACAACTTAAAAATAAGACAATTGAAACCAGACATTGGCTGTCCTCTGGTGTCAGAAGCAATGGATATGTTTCAGATAAAACTGGAGTGAGCAGTAGAATCACTGTTGATTCCAAGATCTGCCCGTGCTGAGAGGCACATGGGAGGTGAGACCAAATGAGAAAAGAGATGACCCCTGAGTCCCATCTTGTGGCCAGCTGGCTGCTCCTTTATTTACACTTCCAAGTGCAAATGTTTGCTCAGTGCCTGCAGGGGCTAAGCCCTTCTTAGTTGAGGATGTTTGAGAGCTTACTTCTAGAGGAAAAAGATATCAAAGAAACCCCCAGGGAAATACAATCACACCTCTCACAACATCAGGGACACTGTCAGAAATGTCTTTAGGCCATGCTGTCCTTGCAGGAGTATCACGGAATGAACCTATACAACAGTAGATGGCACAGCCAGCCCTCTACATACGTGGGCTGTGACCATATGGCATACTGTTGGCAGCTGTAACACAATACTAGACATAGAAAAGGGACAGTGACAATACAATGCGAAAGCTAAAAAATGATGCACCGGTATAGGGCACTTACCATGAATGGAGCTTGCAGGAAGGGGAAGTGGCCCTAGGTGAGTGGCAGGGTGAGTGGGGAGTGAACGTGAAGGGCAGGGACGCTGCTGTCCACTCCCACAGACTTCATAAGCTCAGGCTGCACTGAATTCATTTCTTTCTAAGTTCCTTTCTACAGTAATAAATTAACCCTAGTTTACTGTCACTTTCTTACTTTAAAAACTTTTTAATTTGTTTTAACTTTGTGCCTCTTTTGTAATAACACACAGCTTAAAGCACAAACACATTGCACAGCTGCATAAAATGATTTTTTCTTTATATCCATATTAAGCTTTTTTCTGTTTTTAATATATATTTTTTACTTTTTAAACTTGTTTGTTAAAAACAAGACAAGAGCACACACACTAGCCCAGGCCCGCAGAGGGCTGGGACCATCACTATCTTCTGCTCCCTGCTTGTCCCACTGGAGGGTCTGCAGGGCTGTCATCTCCTGTAAAGACAACGTCCCCTCTGGAAGGCTTCCTGAAGAACCTGCCTGAGGCTGCTTTATGCTTAACTTTATTTTAGTACAAGGAATACCCTGGAAAACAAGGATCAAAAGTAACATAGTGACACAGTCATGTATCATCAGTGTGCTGTACTTTTATACAAACTGGCATCACAGTAGCTCTGTTCACACCAGCATCACCACAGACACATGAAGAATTTGTTGCACTGCGATCTCATTAGGCAATAAAGGTTTTTTAGCTCTACTATAATCTTACGGGACCCCCATTGTACATGCCATCGCTTGTTGACCCAAACATTGTCCTGTGGCACAGGCCTGTATGTGGGACATTGCCAGACCCACCACATGCAAGGACAGGCAGCATCTGTAGTCCCTCCCCACCCCACCTTGTCCCTGCTCCCTCCCTCCCCCCTGCCTCCCCTGCCCCCTCCCCCCCTTTCTGCTGAACACAGTTACTGGTATATATCAAATGTACCTACTACAGGGCTCCAATTTTAAGTAGCAAAGAGCTGAAACCCAAATACTAGTGATGTTTGTTTATTGGTCTAAAGCTCATCGTTGCTGGCTGGTTACATTTATGACTAGTTGTTTTCAGGGCAGAGAATCCCCTTGGTGGATGTGTTCCAGTGCCCAGTGTGTGCGTGGGGCTGCCCTGGCCACTGTCCTCACGCTGCCTCTCCCGCAGGGCAGTGACTATCTGCCTGAGGATCATCGCCAACATCCTAGTGCTGCTCTCGCTGGCTGGGAGCATCTACCTCATCTACTTCGTGGTGGACCGGTCCCAGAAGCTGGAGCAGTCCAAGAAGGAGCTGACGCTTTGGGAGAAGAACGAGGTACCCACTTCTGGGACCCACGGCACCCTCCAAAAGAGGCACAGAAGTAGCCTGGCTCTGTTTTCTAAGTGGAGAGGCAGGAACATCTACAGGGAAATCTTCAGTCCTCTGCCCTAGAGCAGGGACGGGAAGGGCCGTGAGCCAGGGTGGCAGCACCCACTCTAGACCAAGCGATTTCATTGTTGCATTGGGAAAGATTTTGATTCAAAAGCACCTTTCAGCATTCATGCTGTCCTCTACCTGTGAGTGCTGCCCTACCCCGGCTGTCTCTTCTCATCCACACTTACAGGCACTGACGCGCCTGTAGCCTGGCATTAGTCACTGCCTTGTAGCCTAGTCTCTGTCCCAAAGTTGACCAGGGATGAGTGTGTGAGCACCATGGTGGTTTCCATATATGTAAATTATAAATAATGCTTCCAGGACCAGCTTCACATAGATGGCTTGCTTTTTAAACAATCTCCCCGCCCCTTGTGTGAATATTCCCATAAATAGACAATTACTAAGTCTGTTATGGATGATTTTAGAATTCTTACTTTTTGCTATAGAATCATTGTCCCAAAATTCACCTGTAAGGATATGAAATAGCTCAGAGACTACCTCTCAGACCACTTCTGTGAAAATCATTATCATAAGCAAAGTGGGTAAGCAGTAAGATGGCCATCAACTTACTCTGTGTGTATTTGCCCACATATAATAATTGATCAAAGTGTGGTTCTGCACAGATAATATTTTCCCATGTCCCTTTCTATTTTGTGTCAATTAATGGGTTATATAAAGTTATGTTTGTATTTACAGATAGATGGATAGTGTTTTAAAAGATATGTCAGAAACTATTTCTTATTTTAGCTGAAACATCTGTGTATCAGTTAAAACTCCTCTTTCTTTTGCTATAAGCACAGAGAAACAAGAGCCAGGCCTAACTCTCTAGGTGATTAATCTCCCATGTGCAGCAGGAATATTAAATTACTTCTCAGACTCCCCTTTGCTAGTCATAATAGTTTCAGTGATTTCATCTTCCACCCAAGGTCAGGAAAGTATAAATAGTGACAGTAATTGGAAAATGTGGCAGAAATGCTAGTGAATTCCAAATGGCATGTACTGGTGTCCTCAGAACACTTAAGGAACAATATTTAAAAAAAAATAAATAAAGGTATGATAAGCCGTCATTTGAAGAAAAGCTGATTAGTGGAGATTTGGGGAGGTTTCCTGTGTAGAGACTCCAGCGCTGTGCACAGCCGCTGACCCAGTGCAGGTAATGAGGCTAGGGGCTGCAGGATGCAGGGTCTGGCATGTGCTCTCTCTGTAGGTGAGCGTGGTGGTCTCCCTCGTCACCATGCTAGCTCCATCTGCCTTTGACCTCATCGCTGCCTTGGAGATGTACCACCCACGGACCACGCTGCGCTTCCAGCTGGCGAGGTATGGTAGGCCTGCAGGAAAGGCCACGTGGTGGCTCACCCATCTGCCCAGCCCCAGTGGGAATGTCTTCGACTCAAGAGCTTCCCCAACACTTGTCACAGGACTTCACCTAGGGACGTAACCCAAGAAGAGCAAGCACTAGGAGGAAACAAAGCGGGGGTGGGGAGGAGGGAAGACAGGAGAAGGGAAATAGCAGAACAGGCAGAAGAAAGGCTAGAAAAGATGACCAAAAGATGACAGCGAGTGTCTGGTCTCCCCCCATGTTGAGGGCTCTCCATGGTTTGTCTGAGCAGTGAGAGAGACCCAGGCTGTTTTTCCAGACATGAGAGGGACAGTCAGAACTTTGCTGGTAATTCCCCAGAGCACAGACTCACAGGGTTTCTCAGCCTTGCTGCCAGGATAGTTGTGGTTGCAACAGCAGGTGGCCAACACAGGCTGGTGTGTTGGAGGGAAGGAACCCTGGCACACCTCCTGCAGGAGTCAGAGCAACCACAGTAATTACTAGCACTGGCTTTATCTCCGTCTTCCTGAAAATCCACCTGTCCTTCCCCCACCCTCTCCCTGAATGTTTTCACCTCACTTATAAATTAGCTGCCACAGCAGGGTCAGGCGAGGTCTTGCTAAGCTGCTTGCAACAGTGGAGGTGCTGAGAACCACACTACCTGCCCCACACTCCCCCTGCTTCCTCCTGAGACACCAAGTGACATTCTTCAGAACTACAGAACTAACTTCTACAGACCACTCTGGGGAGACTCGCTCTCTTTCCAGAGTCAGAACATCTTCTGGAAAGGGGCAGGTGTAAACATTTGAGGTCTCCTGGGTTGCGCAGTCTACGACAGCTCCTCACCTGAGGCTGTGGCTCGGCAGGAGCCACAAACGATCCACAGCACAGGGTGTGACGCTCCCACATGGCTTGACTGACAAATAGACTGCGTGGCTTTAGGGTCACAATTTCCACCCTCTGAACTGTCATTTCAAATGATCTGTGAAGCTAGTGTATGATGCCCCATGATCATATCAATGTGCGCAGCTATGATTTAATTAAAAAAAAAAAAAAAAAAGGGTGGAAAAACAGGACTAGAAAGAGCAAGTGTTGACCAAACCCTTCCTCAGCTCCTTGCTCACTGGCGGCATGGAGGAGAATCGATTCTGTTATTGCATTTGGTCTAAAGGCCAAATTACACAGTAATTTGGTCTAAAGGCCAAATTACAATCCTATTACACAGATTGGCCTCGTTATTCATGTCCAAAACTAGAGAAACAAAGGCATCGGAGACTTGCCCCAGACAAATTAGGGCTAATTCCAGTAATAAGACTAAGGCATATTATCTAAGTTCCAGTAACTTACTAGCCAACCGCGTTACCTTTTATCTGAGCCATGGTTGAGGACCAGAGCAATGCAGTGTCAAGACATCTGGAGATGGATCCAGTCCTGCCACGCCATACTTGCTGTGTACACATGGAGGGGCTCCCTGGCCTCGGTACTGCAAACGCAGAGTTATAAAGGTCCTGGCATTATTATTGAAGGTCTTCCCTTCTCAATTTCAGAGGAAAAGCCATCGTGAGTTACAGTGCTGTCCCCGAAGGTGGCCCCTCCTCTGATTCTCTGCCCACTTCACACAGGTGGTCAGCTCCACACCAGGAGGCCTGTGGCCAACTCATCCTTTCAGTTTGGAGTCTTTTCCTCAAGATATAAACAGTTTCCCATCAACTGACATTGGTTCCGTGATTCTCAAAGTGCCAACTGTCCCACTGAAGTGTCCATACACCTGCCATTGTCCCTTCTCATCTTATTCCTCCAGACAGTATTCCAGTAAGACCCATGGGCGCATCCTGAAAAATTCCATGATCTGTTTCCAAAACCTTTCATTTCTGGAGAAGGTGGCATCAAGTCTTGGATCATTGGCTGATTGAGACTATTGCTGGCAATTCCAGCAACACCCCAGTGGTGCATGTGGGGGACCTGTGCCCACCAACCCTCGGTGCCACTGAAGGGTCCTCGTGTATTTCAGACGCAGGGCCTGACATCCTGAAATTGCATCCTGCCTCTTTTCACTGTGTGAGCCTGAGCAGGTCAGTTAGCTCCCTCTGCAATTCAGTGTGCACCTCACAGAGCTGTGAGGATCAAATGAGATGAGGCATGGAGAAAATCTCTGCACAAACCAGAAGGCAGGACACAAAGGCACATACTTTACCTTACACTCTGGAGCCTCATTTCCTAAACTCACATCCTCTTGGCTATGGCTAGCATTTTTACAATGCTGATGGATCCAAAGATGAGCTGTAGCAGAATCACCTGGAAAGGCTATAAAAGAACTCCCAGACCCCATCTAGACTTACTGAACCAGGATGGATTCTGGAATCCTGCATTTATTTTAATGTTCTCAAGATGATTTAAAGGAAACCAGGTGTGGCAGACACTATCCACATAGTCTCCAGAATCACACGGTGGGTCTAAACCATGGACTTGTGTGCAATGGCCTTGTCTCTCAAGGTGGGCTTTGGCTTTCAGGGTCCTTGTGCTGTATCTCGGGAATCTCTACAGTCTGATCATTGCTCTCCTGGACAAAGTTAATAGCATGAGCATTGAGGTGAGTGTCCCACCGCTACCCTCCTCACCCTGCCCCCACCAGGGTCTTCCTCATCCCTGAAATATCACTGCTGTGTCTATATTCCACATCTCTTGCTCAAAACTCAACTCAGTTGTGGCCTTCTGAAGATAAAGACAGAAAAATTAGTCCCATTTCCAAGATAAAGATGCTCAGGCCACGGTTCATGGTTAGTAAGTGATAGTGCTAGGATAAGAACTGTGGCTTTTTTATTTTTTGTACTATAGTTCCTTAATCCCATCGGGAAAAGCTATCAACGGCTATTGCAAATGAAAAGGAAAAGCAACAGGCCATGGGACTCACTCAAAAATCCAGAGAGAATAATCATCTCTTGGGGAACAGATCAGAGAGGGCTCCACCATCCCAGCCCACCAGGAGTATCCACTCCCTGCTCAGGGTAGCTCAGGCATCTATAGCAACCTGCCCCACCTGCGAGGCTATCCCAAGTGATGGGGGAAGAGAAGGAGGAGATTTCTTAAGGTTATTTGCCCAAGACACATTATCCTAATGTCAAATTTCAAGACCTATAGGCAGAAGAGGCCACAGAGAGTAATTTATCTGCATCAGGGCCTTGAGGAGACATAGTCCTGGGTCCTTACCTGCCACTTATTCTCAGGGTAACCTTGAGCATTAGACTTCAACTCACTGAGTTTCACTCCCCTCCTGAGCGTGGGAGTAATAATCCTTACATGGAACTCTAGTGAGGATGGAGAGAGATAAAATACTTTAGCTAAAGCAGTTTCTGGCACTTACCAGGGACCAGTAAATATGTGGTATCTTTGTGTTCCATTACTAGGGGCAAGTCTAGTCAAGTGGATGTCGAGAGAGAGAGAAGAGGGGAGAAAGGGAGGGAGGGAGGGAGAGAGAGAGATGGAGAGAGAAAGAATGATTACTCCCAAGCAATGCAATTTTACCTTTGGTGTCCATGATGGATTTTTATTTATAAATATTGGACAACCTTATTTCTTCCTTCCCTCCCTCTATCCACAGGAAGCTGCTACCAAAAACAACACAAGTCATTGGGTAGATTCTACTACCTTCTTTGCTACCAGGACAGCCCCACAAGAAGAGAAATGGTCTACGCCTTGGCCTGGAATAGGGCCTGGGAGAAACAGCACATGGGCCCTGGAAGAGACTAGTGTCCCCACTCACACAGTGCCTCTCCCAAAGGCAAACAGGACCACACTGTACACCCTGAGTCCACAGGACCAGTGCTGGGAAACATACGTTGGCCAGGTCGTTGCCTTCACCCCCATGGAGCCCTTCCACATCCATTTCATTGTTCAACCCCAGCATCTCTCTGAGGTCCACTCTCCCTATTGTATAGAAAAGGAAGTTCAGTGGGATTTGATCTTCTCTATCTGAAAATTAATAATGATAATCATGGCAAAGACTCATACAGTATTTCCTATGTGCTGGGCCCTGTTCTGAGTGCTTAGTCCTCACAAGAGTCCTGGTAACATCACCCTTATAGGCACAGATGAGGAAACTAAGGCACAGGTGGTCAAGTAACTTGCCCAAGGACACAGACAGTGAAGAGCAGAGTGAAGATCTGAACCAGGCATCTGCTGCAAAGTCTGTGGCCTCTACTGTCTCTACAGAGAATCTCAGCCCCAAGGTCTTAGGCCATGGCGATGAGTCCCAGGTCTCAAGGGGTCTCCTGTGGACTGAGAACCACGGATTTAGATTCTTTCTTAATTTCACACAATGCTGACTGCAGATGCCAAAATCCAAATTAGCCAGTATTTCCTCAGCACCAACTACATGCCAGAACCCCGTCTTTCTGCCCACTGCTCCTTATAAAGATGTGGAATGCAGGTGCCATTGGAGGGGCCTCCACCCAGGGATGACCAGAGTCAAGAGGACCCTGGAGGAGGAGCAGATAAGGAGGGCCCTATGGAGGAAAGGCCGTGGAGGGTGGGCTGTGGTGGCATGCAGGGACACCTGTCTTTCAGGAGATGCTGAAGCTGTCCATCATTGACATGCTTTTCACCGTGGCCAGCATTCTGCTCATAGACTTCTTCCGGGGGCTTTTTGTCCGGTACTTAAGTGACTACTGGTGCTGGGACCTGGAAAACAAGTTTGTAAGTAAAGTGCTGTGTTCTCTGGGAAAATTCATATGGCCAAATCCATCCCTCCCCAATGCCAAGACTGGGAAACAGTTACATGTATACATGGAAAGGAAGTGTGAGGTGACAGTCAAGTTTGCAAACTTATCCTAGAAATCGTGCTACAGACCTCACTGCTGAATATCACTACGTTCACCTTGGAAGTGCTCCCCTTGGGGAGCTATGCACCAACACCAGGGTCTAGTCCATCCTTCAAAGCAATTTTGGAACTCTTTTTCTGGAATGGTCATTAGAGCTGTCATCTTATGGCAAACAAAAACAGGCAACAACAATAATGAAAGCCACTCGGCAAACAATACCATACATCAGCATGAACACAGCTGTCAGACAGTGATTTACCAAGTTTATGAAGCCTTCCTGAGTTGTCTGTATGGTGCTTCCAACATATACCCATGGTGGCTAGTTCACAGCTTCACTGTATGAATCAGACCTTCATGCAATGAAGAAGGGGAGGACACCTAAGTTGACCCTAGCAATACCCAGTAATGAGGTATGGAGCACTATTCCTAGGATGAGTTCATGAACTTAATTGTCAGACCTCATCCATGAGGGAAGAAGGGAAAGGTATACAAAGATGTGTTTCTACCCCCTTCTTAACATTCATCATTTGCTGGGTGGCCCACAGGCTCTGATATCCATATGCCTATGAGAGCAAAGAATTTCATATGTGAGAGTAATGAACTGGTTTACACTAAGAACATGGAACTATTTTTATGCTGAAGTTTATTTTCTTTTGTAGCCTGAATATGGGGAATTCAAAATAGCTGAGAATGTGCTCCATTTAGTCTACAACCAAGGAATGATTTGGTAGGTATCAAAGCTACAGCTTTCTTTTATCCCATCGGGGCCAAGATTTTTTATTTTCCTAGTCTGAATGGGACATGACCATAACAAACACAGTCATAAATATTAGTAAAGGCTATTTCTAAGGGTAGCTATTGTGTATAGTAATTTTATTACTCATTTGTAGGAATTTTGCAGGAAGAAATGATAAAATAGTCCACTTTTAAGCTCTTATTGGTCATAACCCCCCCCCAAACAACAACAACAACAAAAAAAAAAAAAAAAACCTGCACAGAAACTGGTAGAATAAACCACTGGGTAGGATAGGGAAGGCTGGGAAGGGACGCTGCTTCTCCCTGGGGACCTCGGGAGTGGCTGTAGTCCCTTTAGGGACCTTGGCCTGTCTGCCCTCATACCCCACCCTCCTTTTTGTGACTTCCTATTTTCACTTAGACACCGGGTCCAGGGCACAGTCATCCCCAAGACTGTAGGACATTCCTGGTGCAAGGCCCAAAGCCTAGGACGCCTGTCCACCCTGGTACCTCCCAGGCCCGGGCAATCCCATTCCATCCACATGCAGCATGTCCCCAAGGCACAGCAATGAGCTCCCTAAATGATCCTCATCTCTACTTTTATCTATTGGACCACAAAGAGTGCTATTTGTTAAAACATAAGCAGGTGAAGAAACAGAAAGCCACCGAGTTTCCTTCCATGCATTAAGAAAACACAAACTCTCTTCACAACCATCCAATAAAATGAGTGGGGAATTGAGAGTTATGAAGTAGTAGTCCTCCAGTTTACACTCTTCTATACTTTTACGGTCCAAAGTATTTTACAAAATATCTTTAGTAGTACAGTATTAAAAATGATCTGCAACATTTATTCAACATGTGTTAGATATCAGGCACTTTTATGCCTTTAGTAAATTATTTAATCCGCATAACTGCATTTATTTTCCCCATTTTAGAAATGAGGAGCTATGTACGTATCTTGCCTAACATCAAATAAGTAGTGACATTTCTACCCACTATAAGAAATCAAACCTTTTTAGAAAAGATTTTTGCTTTAAACATATCTGTGTTTATTTCTAGTATGAGACACAAATTCCACAAGTATTATGTTGAATGCATACCCAGTGTGAACTGGTTTAGACAGACAATCAGAGAACCTGGATTGTGTTCCCCGCTGGACACATTTTTACAGGGTGACAGCTTCCCTAGGTGGCCTGGCTCTTGCCAGTGGACCCAGATCTTTTACTCTCAAATATATTCCATTTTGGGTGATATAGGGTTACCCTTTTATTAGTGACATGTTTGGGGGCAAATCACATAATTTTCGCAGACCTACTTTCTTTGTCTGTCTACAGACAGACATGTATTTATTCCTTCTTTCACAACTGTAGAAGGTTAAATGAGCTGACGTACAGGAGGAAACTCAGTGCAGCATCCAGTGGGAGCAGGTGCCTGGCTTATGCTGCTGAAACCACAAAGTCTTAGCTTATTAGCCTCCTCCTCACCACAGATGGGTAAAATATGCAGCTCGTCCAAGCTGCAGTCATCGTGAATTGCCTTCTCCCCAGAGGAAGGCCCTTCCTTTGCGCAACTGTGAAAAGAGACCAATTCCTTCACAAAGAGGATATGTTAAAATAAGGATCACTCCCTATCTTTCGTGACTGGTTTATCCTCAGAAGGTGGAGGGCTGTGGCTCAGCACTTCAGGAGCTTGTCCAGTTCTTTAAGCACAGGATATAAACTCCACAATCTCATGTTCGTCCCTGGGCTTCTGGCCCCAGAAAATGCACTGACTGGGAGAGGACATACGCCACCTGACCCCCCTTCCGGTTGCAGGATGGGGGCCTTCTTCTCGCCCTGCCTCCCTGCATTCAACGTTCTCAAACTCATTGGGCTCATGTACCTGCGGAGCTGGGCTGTGCTGACCTGCAACGTGCCCCACCAGCAAGTGTTCAGAGCTTCCAGGTGGGTAAGCACAAGTCTGCTTCAGGCAGAAAACACAGAGACTCACGTACACCATCCAGGCGCTCCTTGCCCAGGGCGTCCTCCAGCTGGGGGTCTCCCGCCTCTCTTCCTGTCCAAATCCTGCCTGTCCTCCAGTTCCCTTTCTCCCAGGAATTCTTTTCTAGTGCCTCACCCTTTAGAAATAATCCTTAACTCCTCGTAAGCTCATGAAACATTTTTTAAAACTTTTTTTTTTATTTGCCGGGGCCGGGTTTGAACCCACCACCTCTGGTATATGGGGCCAGTGCCCTAACCCTTTGAGCCACAGGCACTGCCCATTTTTAAAAATTTTTTAACTGAAATTTAATGCTCATTTAGAAAGACTGAACCAATCCTAAATGGTTAGCTTGATGCATTTTCACAGCTGCACCCAAGCATGTGACCAATACACAAATCAAACAATGCAAGTGACACCCAGAGCAGTCTGCCACCCTGTAACACCATGATTAGGTTTGCCTTGTTTTGACTGTATGTAAACGGAATCACACATGGTATGTGCTGTTTGTGTCAGCATTGTGTTTGTGAGAGTCACCCCCTGAGGAAATACACCCCAATTTCTTGCTCCATGCTATTGCTGATGGGCGCGTGGGTTGTTTCCAGTGGTCAGCTGTAATGAATAAGGCCATCTTGACCATCCTCGTGAGTGCTATTTGCTGGGTCTATACCAAGGAATGCATTGCTAGGTCATAGGGCAGCATGGGTTCACCGTTAGCAGACGGCACTAAAACGTTTCCTAAACTGGTGGTCAGCATCTGGCCACCAGCATTATATGAGAGTCCCAGTTGTTTCACTGCCTTGTCAACACTTGTTCTTTCCTAGGTTTTTCATGTTTTGATTTTATAACACACTTTGAACATTTTGATCAGAGCTCCATTATTTGATTTTGACGTAATAGTATTCGTACATGTCTATCAGTGGCTTTCAAATTTTTTGACTACGACCTACTTGACAATATATTTATATGTCACCTGGTAGCACAAACATATGCATCTATTCATAAATGTTTTTATATATGGATAATATGTTTATGTAGATTTATAATATGTATGTCTGTATACATATAGCTATCTGTACAGATACATAAAGAAAGAGGAGAGAGGTTTCAACACTTGACACTCACCTACCTACCACATTCTGTGAATTCCAATATTTTCTATTCTCTTTTAGTCAAATCTATTTCATTAGACAGAGACAGAAAAACAGAACAACAGAAAGAGTGCTAGGTGAGAGTCACCCTGTTGATAGGCCACTGTTTCTCTTTTCAGAACTGAATACAGGGCTTTACATACCAAGTAGATCTAAGCCATCCTCAGGGGAGACCAGAGTAGCCAAGCTCCCTGATCCAGCCTGGGTGGAGGGCAAGAGACCAGGGCAGCCAAGCTCCCCGACCCAGCCTGGGTGGAGGGCGAGGGAACTGAGCAGCCAAGCTCCCCGACCCAGCCTGGGTGGAGGGCAAGAGACCAGGGCAGCCAAGCTCCCCGACCCAGCCTGGGTGGAGGGCAAGACACCAGGGCAGCCAAGCTCCCCGACCCAGCCTGGGTGGAGGGCGAGAGACCAGGGCAGCCAAGCTCCCCGACCCAGCCTGGGTGGAGGGCGAGAGACCAGG
>CAUYPK010163051.1:0-14380 GCA_963574355.1 Loris lydekkerianus | reverse complement strand
TTTGCATTCCCACCAGCAGTTTAGAAGTGTTCCCTTTTCTCCACATCCATGCCAACATCTCTGGTCTTGGGATTTTGTGATATGGGCTAATCTTACTGGAGTTAGATGATATCTCAAAGTAGTTTTGATTTGCATTTCTTTGATGATTAAGGATGGTGAGCATTTTCATTGTCTTTCAAAACTCCTCATTATCCTTGAATGACATCAGGTAAAGAAGGCTGACCAGGGAAAAGGGTGCAGTTGGCACCAATTAAGAGAAGAACCCATTACTCCCAAATACTCATAAATCCCAAGCTCTGTACAAGTGAATCAACCAGATCTTTAATGTTCTCAACAGAAATTCATATGTGAATTCTTACATATGAGGTATCTAGGTTTTATGCTTGTTTATTTATTTATTCATTCATTCATTTATTTTTTGAGACAGATTCTCACTAAGTCACCCTTGGTAGAGTGCCGTGGCATTACATCTCACAGCAACCTCAAACTCTTGGGCTTAAATGATTCTCTTGCCTTAGCCTCCCATGTAGCTGGGACTACAGGCGCCTGCCACAATACCCAACTATTTTTCTTGTTGTTGTTGCAGTTGTTTAGCTGGCCTGGGCTGGGTTTGAACCCACCACCCTCAGTGTATGTGGCTGGCACTATAACCACTGTGCTATGGCGCCAAGTCGGTATCTTTTAGGTTTTCTATAGGTTTTAGATGCCTGCTTATCACAACCAAGGTCACACATGTACCACATACCTGAGAATGATTAGCAGTGCTCTGGCTTGAAAATGATAATCCAGTAGTGCCAATATTCATTATGAAATATGAATATGCCTTTTGAATTACTGAAGCACAACATTAACTCTCTTGGTGAATGGATGGGGGTGGGGGGGGAAGCAGACGATGCTGCTTCACATCAACATACAGCACACACATGAGTTAGGAATGCACTGAAGTAGCATTCGACGGCCCCTGGAAACCTGAGGCTGCATGGAGCCACTTCTGAAGGAAAGTCATAAATACAGACTTAGGGCCACTTTAAAGTCACCAATGACTAAAGCAGGCTAGATTGTCTAGCCTATTGTTAAGAAAAGAGGTTTGGCAAGTATACTTAACACTCCAGACTAAAAAAAAAAAAAAAAAAAAGTATAAAAACAGACACCTAAGCTACTGAGTGGCTGGGAGGAGGACGGTTCACATCCATGTCCCTTGGAAATCACAGCGTGATTGGCAGATGTCCATCACAGCTGCTGTGTCGGAGAAATCTGCTTCACAGACAGAAGTGAACCCCCACAAGTGAACACATCAAACAGAACTGAACTTGACTGGGCATTCTGATTACACGGTTCCCTGAAGCAGTCACTGAAAGGAAGAAGAAGGCCCATGGCAATGATTTGAAAGAAAAACTTCTCTGCTTCTTCTGGGGGCCTGTTCTCCTGCTGGCTGAACAGCTTCTCCAACAAAGTTCGTCCTAGGATGAAACACAGTCATTAGAGGGAGCTCTGGCAGGTCCCCTGGCTCCAGCTCTCTCAGAGGAAGGCTTGGTAAACACTACCAGGGAGCAACACTGTTTCCATGGCAACTGACTGCAACAGCAAGCCTGGAAACCTTGCAGAAGACGCTGCAGTCTGTGACCAGAGATGTCGCAGAGGGAAGGGAGATCTGGTTTGCTCTCCTGTCCCCCAAGGACCCCTGCCTCAAAAGAAAATGGGCCACATTATTAGAGGTTGTACAGCTTCCAACACAGAAGCCCCCAACCCTTTTGGATAGTTTGGGTGGAAGGAGGTATTTGTTTGTTCGTGGTTTTGCTATGTTGCCCAGGCTGGCCTTGAATTCCTGGGCGCAAGTGATCCTCCTGCCTCAGCCCCAGGAACAGCTGGAACTACTGGCATTTGCCATGGTACCCAGCTCCCTTTTGGATTTAATTAGTAAAACCACTATTTTGGTTAAATGCAGGGTTTCTGGATTTAACATGGGATCCAAAAGGTTAAACCTTTCTGGATTTAATTGCAGATGATTCTCTAAGGAAGCAGTTAGTTACCCATCATGCAACCATTTTCGCTCAGAAATGTCAGGGACTGACATTCACAATCTCAGGCCCGGCACTTGGGAGGGGACAGAGAATGAGGAGTTGGGGTGACCGGCAAAGGCACCAACCCGTGAGTGGTAAAGAGAGCAGTCCAGCAAAAACAGTTGCCTGAAAAGAAAAGTGATAGAAATACTCAAATTTTTCCCATATGTTCTTTGGAAATATAACTCTGGGTCCAAATGTAAGTTTGTAATTGTTTCCCTTAAACAGAGGCACAATGAGAAGACAGTGGCAGGGGACCTGGGTCCACCTAGACCAAAGGTTATCAATCTTCGCTGTGCCTAAGGACCGCCGAGGGAGGACAGAATTACTGGCAGTGGGGTCTGGGCATCAGCATTTTACTGGTCACCAGTTGGTTCTACTGTTAGCCATGGGTTCTATCCCTAATCCAGTTCTGACACCACTATGTCTCTAACCTTCAGAAATTTATGGAGTTGGTTTCCATGTTCATAAACTAAGGCAGAGGAAAAAGAAATTTTCTAGGGATCCTTCTGGGGCCACAAGTGTTCCTCAGTTTTTGCCCTGTCAGTACATCTCCATCTAATTAGATTCTAGATTCTAATCTAAAATTTAGATTAACAACACTCATCCAAAAGAGCCTTTAGTGATCTTCCACACTCTTGGAATCCTTCATAGCTGCTTTGTATACTTACTTATTTTAATTAATTACTTATGCAATAATTTTCTTACTGTCTCCTTTCCCCACTAAAACATAACCCCACTGATGGCTGCCATCTGTATTGCAAACCTGACTACTTGCTCATGTAAATCCCACATGTGACTTTAGGGTTTCTGCATGAATGCAATGCTATAGTTCTGTGATAGATTCATTCGCATCGCGGTCAGAACTAGAAATGAAATGCCAGTCTTATACCATCCAACGTTTTATGCAAAGGGCCAAATCATAAGTATTTTAGGCTTTGTGGTCCACATTAAGGTCTCCCTTGCATATTTTTCACTGATTTGTTTGGTTTTGAACAACTTTGAAAATGTATAAACCTTTCTTAGCTTAGGGCTGTGCAAAACCAGGCCAGGTCTATATTTCAGGTACAACCACTAAACTTCAAATATATGAACGTTTACTTCTATCAGGACATTAGTCATGCAGTGTTTATGCCTCTTTCTATTTCTGTCTGTAAAACAAAACTAATCTAAAACCTCATCTTTCATATCTGAGTGACAAAGCAGGACAAAAAAAGCTTCTGTATTGTCACCAATCTTTCAAATCTTTACAGAATATTCCTTGGTCTCCTAGGAATTGCAGGGGGATAAGGATTTTTCTTGTATAGAAATTCAGTTTCCTGGCATCTAACTGGAACTAAATATCTAGGAAACAAATAAGCATCACTCAATTCCCAAATGAGTATTATCATGATAGTATATCCATTGTATTTATCTGTGGAATGACTGGGAATAGTCCTAAAACTAATTAGTTCCTTCCCACCACTCAGATACCATGTAGAACTGAAACTAAAGGAAACAGCATCTTGGTTGTGTGTAAGTGTGACAGGGTAAATGTGTAAGTGCAAATCAAGCCAAAATGCACCAGAGGGGGTTTTAGAACAGTGTGGAAGAGATGATCTGCCAGAATTCAGTTCTATGATGAGCAAATACCCCAAAATTCTTCATCCAGGGTTTCTCTACCAAACACATGTTAAACTAGATATTGCTGGGGGACAGAGGGTCATCCCATGCATTGCTGTACACTACCACTAGAGGTCAGTAGCACAAGCACCCCACCTTGGGATGTAACAGATGAAAATGTTTGCAGACTTTGCCAAATGTCCCCTGGGGGTCGAAATAACCCCAGGCTGTTGAGAGCCCCTGCCCTAAACGCTTTCTTTTTTTTAATATTAAATTTTTTTATTCTGAAATATGACAATGAAATCAATATTTATGTACAATAATATTATATCCAGTAGCCAAATTTTCAGACAGATTCAGTAGATTTAATCAATCTGGCAATAGATTATTTTGAATTTTCTACAATCGTAGAAAATCACACCATATAGAAACAATGACCTTTTTACTTCTTCCTCTCTATTATTTATTTATTTATTTATTTTTATTAAATCACAGCTGTGTACATTAATGCAATCATGGGGCACCATGCACTGGTTTGATATACAATTTGAAATATTTTTATCAAACTGGTTAACATAGCCTTTCTGGCATTTTCTTAGTTATTGTGTTAAGACATTTATATTCTATACTTAGTAAATTTCACATGTACCCTTATAAGATGCACGTAGGTGTGGTCCCACCAATTACCCTCCCTCCACCCATCCTCCCCCACCCCCTCCCCTCCCTCTTCCCTTTCCCCTTCTTGGACTAAAATTGGGTTTTAGCTTTCATATGAAAGCTATAAATTGGTTTCATAGTAAGTTGGATACTTACTATGAAACCAATTTATAGCACATTAAAAAAAGTATTTATAGTACATTGAATACTTTGGATACTTTTCTTCCATTCTTGAGATACTTTGCTAAGAAGAATATGTTCCAGCTCCATCCATGTAAACATGAAAGAGGTAAAGTCACCATCTTTTTTAAGGCTGCATAATATTCCATGGTGTACATATACAAACTCTTTCTAAAGGGAATGTCATCTCCTTGTAGTAACAGTAACCTGACTGCCCCTAGAGGAAAGCTTCATTCTGCAATCCTCTTAGGAGGACGCACTTCACGTCAAATTCCACATGCATGATATTGGACAGACAGGAAGAGGGGAGCCTCCTTAATCCCCACAAATGTTTCCAGGTGATTCATTCTCTTACAAAGCCATCAACTCCTTTGAAACTCTTGCCACTGGCTAGAGCCCTATCTATCCCCCACCTTCCTGCCACCTACTAGTCTCTAGTCATTCTTTCACCCTACCACTCATTAAATCCTGGGGATACCAAAAAAACATACACACACTTAAGAGATGTTATGTATGTCTTTTCAATGTTGAATTTTATTACAGTAGCAATGTGTACTATGATGTTCACTCAAAAGATGGGGTCAATCAGATGACTGCTAGCGCCACCAAGCAACAGGCAAGAGAATGGCAGAGACATGGTTGTCACTCCAGCATCAAAAGACCATTTTGAAGGTATTTGAAATCTGAGAACATTGTGGAAAAGTACAATGGCAATGGGGAAGTGAGTGTTCAACAGAATCTCCAGCATAACTAACAACTACTCACAGTCGTGGTGACTGTGAGACACATGGGACTGTGCATGATGTGCTCAAGGGAATCCAGGACGCCTCCCGCAGCAACTAGTCCTGCTCCTTCTGCGGTGGTATTGGGACAGTCCACACACTCACCACGGAGTGCTACCAAACAGTGTGCACACGAGACAGCAGTCAGCAGAACAAGCACATGACACATTTTTAAAACAGCAAAATAGAAAGTTTTCATCCCAAGGAAACTGAGCTGACCTTGGTGAGAATTTGCTAGGACAATGCATAAGAATCTTATGATAAGATGAAGAGGTGCAGTGAAGTTTTTCCCAGGTTCTCCTGATTTAACAGCCCAAGACTTCTACCTAGGGACCTTAAAGGATGTGGTGTATGGTAGACAACCGGCTGCACCACCGGTACTTCTAGAAGAAACTGAAACAGCATGTGTAGCAATATAAGGGGACAGTTTCAGCCAGGCATGGCAGCTCACACCTGTAATCCCAGCACTCTGGGAGGCCCTGCCAAGTGGACTGCTTGACCTTAGAAGTTTGAGAGCAGCCTGAGGAAGAGCGAGACCCTGTCTGTACTAAAAATAGAAAAACACTAGTCAGGCATTGTGGCACGTGGCTGTAGCCCCAGCTACTGGGGAGGCTGAGGCAAGAGGATCATTGGAGCCCAAGGGTTTCAGGTTGCTGTGAGCTATGATGCCACAGCACTCTACTGAGGGTGACAGAAAGAGGCTCTGTCTCAAAAAAACAAAAACAAAAATAAAAAACTTTATTTAAGCAGCAGTTTGCTGTAATCCAAAGTGTCTGGACACTTATCACAACCCTCTGAGCACCTCTTATAATTGCAGAAGTCAAACGCGACTTGTATTCATCATTTGTTGCCAGGATATATTGAGCATAACAATTTTAACAGTTTTCCCCTTTCTTAGAATGTGTACCCTCTGCAGTTCACCTCCTGACTCTCAGTCCCACTGTTTCCCTCTACACCTATTGTCATTCCTGTGGCCCTGACACCCCCACAGAGAGCAAGCCAATACCCAGGAGATGCCTTATCCTAGACAGCATTGCCTCTAGCCAGCATTTCCTCCATCCCAAAAGAGCAAACTATGCCACATCCTCCAACTGGTCACTATCAAGAGCTGTACCTCTTCCAGAAGATGGATTTCAAAGCTTACTTCAAACGCTCCGCTGGCTTCCTGTCACCCTCAGTGTAAAATCAGACATCTCACCATGACTCAGGAGCCCCCACTTCTCACTCCCCACCACGGGCCCTCACTCCACACTTGTTCTCCCCCACGGGCCCCTCCTCCTCCTCAAACACACTGAGCTCACTCTTACCTCATAGCATGTCACACTAGAACATTCTTCCCCAGACAGCTCCATGGCTCCCTGAGTCCTCCACCTCATCCAGGCCTCCCCTCAACTGTCACTTCCACTGAGAGAAGTACCTGATCAACTGTCCTTTCTAAAAAACCATCCCCGGTCTCTCACTCCCATTATCAGACTTACACTTCAGTAAGCTTTAGCCCTTGAATTAACGGAGTCTGTGGTCTATCTCCTACTGGAATGTAAACTCTAATCTTGTAGACCCTAATGATTACCATCTTTTACCCAGGACCTTCAGGAGTCCCTGGCAAGGGGTAGGTGATCTATTAGTTTGTAGATCATCAGTGAATCAATCTATGTATAAATGCCTGAATGGAAACCCTAATTCTGGACCACCACCATATATCCTTTAAGCCTTCACTCGGAAACCTTTCAAAAGCTCCATATATACCACACTGACCTTGAATCAGTCATCCTTACCCACTGTTGCATGATCCATCACCCTTGTCCTATCTCATTTCCTTCCTTACCAGCCTAAATTCCATGTTCCATTACTATAATTAGACATTTCAAACATTTCAATTCCCTAATCCCTCTCCCCTCCAACAGCTTTGTCTGAAGAAACCACAACTTGTTTCAATCTGACCATCCACTTTCTCTTTGCCTGCACCTGAGAAGCTGAACACTGCAAAAGACACACATGCGTATCGCCTGCTTTCACTTTGCAGTCACAGCTATCCACCTCAGGGAAGCCCAGCACCTATCAGCTTTCTTATCTAAGCTCCCACTCTCCAATACAAATTTGATACAATGTCCTCACAAAGTGAATTGCTCTTTCCAATGAGGGCATGATCTTCTAAAATAATGTATTGAGTAAATAGAATAGACCAACTGCAAATATGCAAAAATGCCTGTGCTTGGCTTTTCTGCCACTTTTCCTCACAGTGGAAACTGGCCCTGTTACAAACAAGAACAGGTTCTTTCCCCTGTGTTTTGAATCAAATTCTTTGTTGCATGCTCAAGATCTCACTTCCTTAGCTATCCCTGAAATGTAACACTCTCTTCCCTGAATGTTCCTAGCATCATACAAACATGCTTTAAAGAAAAAACCCTTCTTTGAGCCTGTATAACTCCCCACTCCCAGCTTCTGTCCTAGCACATGGCTTCCCTTCACATCAAGATTACTAACTGGGCTGTATTCAGTGGCTCATGCCTGTAATCCCAGCAACTCAGGAGGCTGAGGCAGAAGGATTGCTTGAGGCCAAGAGTTCAAGAGCAGACTGAGTAACACAGCAAGACAAAAAATAAGCAAAATAAGGAGTGTGGTGGCATGAACCTGTAGCCCTAGCTACTCATGAGGCTGAACCAGGAGGATCATTGAGTAGAAGTTCCAGGTTCCAGCTAAGACCATGCCACTGCACTCCAGCCTGGGTGACAGAAAGACCTATCTCTAAAAACAAACAAACAAAAAAAAAAAACCTACCTGTGTTTGCAAAACAACAGAAACCGGTGGTCAAGATGCTACTGTTAACATTTTACTACCCCCAAAGCACTTTCCTCTCATTTCCATAATACTCCCTTCTCCTATTTGCCCTAATTATCTGACCATCTTCTCTCATCACTCCATTACTGGCTTATCTACCCAAAATGTCAGTGTACAGCTGCTTTCTGGCTGATCTCATGGCTTATTCCAGTGATTTCCACCTGGTGTGCCATGAGAGGGTCCTAGATATTCCACAAAAATTTTTAAAGATTACCAGTTAAATTATGATGTTTTTTTGAGATAGAGTCTCTGTCGTCTTCAGTAGAGTGCCATGGCCTCATAGCTCACAGCAACCTCAAACTCTTGCGCATAAGCGATCCTCCTGCTTCAGCCTCCCAAGTAGCTGGGATTGTAGGTACCCGCCATAACGCCCAGCTATTTTTTTAGAGACAGGGTGACACTCTTGCTCAGGCTGGTCTCAATCTCCTGAACTCAGGCAATTCACCCAACTCAGCCTCCCAGAGTGCTAGGATTACAGGCATGAGCCACTGAGCCTGGCCTAGTTAAATTATTTTTGAAAAAAGTTGGAAGCATAGTAAGTATATTCTTTTATTTGTTCTTGATCGACATAATTTAAGTGTGCTGTGGAAGTTTAACTATAGGTTCAAGTGTGCTGGGAGATAAAAAAGGTGGAAGAACACTGGCTTCTTCTCTCAACTGTTTCTCTATTCTCTCCTATAATCCTGCCCCTTTCCTTGAAACAGGGTGAGCCTTTGTGGGTGCATCAACCAACAGAGCAGGGAAGAAGTGACTCCAGACATTGACAGAGCACCCAGGGCCGCGCCATGAAGACCCAGAAGAACAGCAGGAAGAATGAAGAAGATGAGAATTCAAAGAACCCACCAAACCAGCAGGGAGTTTAGCAATTTGTTCCCTTTGATATTCTTCAATCTAGATTTGAAGCAACCCAGAACCCAGAAGTAGACATCAACACTGCCAAGGAAACCTTAAGGAGAAACTTGTCAGTGTGTGTCAGAGATCTTTTAAAAATTTACCCCTTTCCAGGTGGTGCCTCTGGCTCAGTAGGTAGGATGCCACCCCCCTGTTCCAAGGGTAGCAGGTTCAAACCCAGACCCAGCCACACTGCAACAACAACAAAAAATAGCCAAGCGTTATGGCTGGTGCCTGTAGTCCCAGCTACTCAGGAGGCTGAGGCAAGAGAATCGCCTAAGTCCAGGAGTTGGAGGTTGTTGTGAGCTGTGTGATGCCATGGCACTCTACCAAGGGCAATAAAGTGAGACACTGTCTCTACAAAAAATAAAAAAATAACCCCTTTCCCCAAGAAATTCAACTTTGCAAAAGCTACTCCAGGTAAATACTTGGAGGTATGTTCAAGGAGTGATGTACCACAGGACTATTGTGACAATCAAACAAGATAGTGCTATGAAGTACTTAGCACAGTTCCTGGTATAGTAATAAATAGATTACTCATAGCAAGAAAATTAAAAGAAGCTGAAATGCCCAACAATAGACATAGGGTAAAGAGCAAAAGATAGCTTTATATACGTGATGGCTAAATATACAGCCATTAAAATCATGCTGATATGGAAAGAATAATGACCTAATTGATTTAAAAACATTGAATACATTAAAAGGAATAAGGAAAAGAAAATATTGGATGTCCCCAGAGAATGCTAGGGTACTCCTCATCCCTGATTAAAGGGAATAAGAAATAATAAAGCATTTTTCCTGTCTTTCCAGTATGAATTGTCTTTCAGGTTAATAACACATACCTAGTGAAAAAGAAAAGTTTTTAATATGAAAAAGTTCTAGCTAACTAGTGCAAAGGAAATGACAGAATCAGAAAATCACTTTGGAATCTTTAATGAAATAATGAACAGTAAAATAATCATTAATGAAATAATGAACAGTAAATGGATAGAAACCCCATTACAGAAAAGGTCAAATGGAACACTTGCAAGGAAAGGAATCAGGCTGTCATCCCCAAACTCAGGGATCACTCACAGCTTCAAAATAATTGAGAAACCCAGAAATGGGGAGCCCCTGTTGTGGGGAATCATAAAGTGCACAGCAACCCCCATCAAGCCCTCATGTCTCCAGTCCCTGGGACAAAAGAGAAGGGAGTTGAGTGTGAATTAAATCAGGTGGCCTGTTGTCTCTAACTTCCCCTTTTAGGATATTAGAGAGTTCTGAAGATGGACTTGATTCCAGATAATATTAAACAGCTAATTCTATCTACATTCAATACTACAAATAATGACATTGTGGCATCTTTTTAAATAGTTTTATGAGATACATACTGAAATATTTGATATCAAAATAACATGAGGTCTGGGGGTTGTTTCAAATTCTTCCACAATAAAGCAGGTGGAAGGAGTAAGAGCAGAAGAAAGGGGAATGGGGATGTGAACTAGTAAGGCATTGTTAGTATTGATGGTTATGGAAGCTGAGCGATAGGTATATCAACTTCATCGTACTACTGAGGGCATGTTCAAATTTCATTATAAAGTATCTTAAATCATGTTATTAAAAATAGTTAATGACAGAGAAACATGTGACACAACTATTATAAAAATATCAATGTTGAGGGCAGCGCCTGTGGCTCAAAGGAGTAGGGTGCCAGCCCCATATACCGGAGGTGACGGGTTCAAACCCAGCACCAGCCAAAAAAAAAAAACTGCAAAAAACAAAACAAAATATCAAGTTTGAAAAGCTAAACCCAAAGGTGAGTTTCTGATTTTGCAAAAAGAAGAAATATAAAGGCATCTTTTTCAAAAGTCAAATCATGATGGTAGAAACATAAAAAGCATATATATATATAAAAGCATATGTGTGTGTATGTATATACACACACACATATGTGAACATGCATGGTAGCTGGACTATACTGAACTCCCTTTCCATAATTTAACCAGGTCAGGGGGAGGGAACAGAGACATGAACTTTTGCTTCCTGCAACTGACAACAGGATTTTTTATCAGGACCAAACAGGGTGCCTTAAATTCAACCTCACTTCTCAAACTGTACAAACTGGCTGGCTGAGACCAGGAACTAGAGGCTCCCCAGTTCCCTCTGGCACCCTCTTCCCCACCCTACCACACAGACATAAAGCTCAGTGTCCTGTCCCCTAACTCCCAGTCTTCCCACTATACTCCTCGATCAAAGCGCAGTTTGCAGACAGATGTGTGGGTGACATGCACAAATGAAAATAACTGGCCCTGGAGTAAGTGTCCACTATTGAAACCTTCATTTTACCTCATATTTGCATTTATTTATTCAATTAACCATATTCACTGAACTCTTACTCTATGCAAAACAGGTCT
Organism: Loris lydekkerianus; assembly: GCA_963574355.1. NCBI lineage: Eukaryota > Metazoa > Chordata > Mammalia > Primates > Lorisidae > Loris > Loris lydekkerianus. The sequence continues at coordinate 2,977 of CAUYPK010163051.1, read as the reverse complement.
AAGTCAACTTGTCAAAAACCTCCCTGCTGCATGTGTAACTCAAAAGCCACTGCAGGAGAGCAGCTATTTCATGGGAGGGCCTGGTACCTGCAAAGAGGCCAGTTCCTGGGGTCAAGGCCTCAGGGTCAGCCGGGGAAGCCCCTCAGGAGCACACACTGTCCCAGAGCTATTTATCAGGAAAATACAGACGGGATCACGAATAAAGGAAGAGCTAGGCTTCCCCACTGCCAGGGGAATGAGCCTGTCACAGCCACCCTGACACTAAAACTTGAGAAAATTCTCCAAAGCCGATAAAATCATGTTAGCATCACAGACTGCTATAAACTTAATCAGCATATAAAAACTACTTTTTGGTGAATTTATAGCTATGTAAAGACAAGCGCCAGAGAGGGGAAAAGTTTCACCAGCTCTTTCTCCTCTGTCCCTCTCTCCACTCAAACAAAAGACCCAGTGGGAGGGACAGTGTTCCCATCCTTCAAACCCATCTCTGTCTCTGTCTCTCTCTTTGGCAGTTTTTGGCTGGGGCTGGGTTTGAACCCACCACCTCCAGCATATGGGGCTTGTGCCCTTTGAGCCACAGGCGCTGTCCCCATCTCTCTCTTAATTAGGAAATGCAGGCTCAGGGATGTTAGGCATCTTGACAAGACAACACTGTCTTTACCCAGAAAAGGCTTATCTCATTTAACACATACATTACATATTATATCTCTAATGTACAGCCTGAAGAAATCGCAACCATACACTCATAGCTAATTCTTTCATTTTTTTATAGACTGGAAAGTGTTGGTTATTTTCTTCCCATTCTTTTCCCCTGCAAACATGTGGACTCTATCACTAGACCTCATGAAGTGGCTCCTGGCAAGGATGCACAGTTTGCTTTTAGGATGCACTTAGGCTAACTGTGGGCCTATCAAGGTATTCAACCTCTCTCTCTTACCCCTGTTTCCTCATCTATAAAGTGGAAATAATCATCCTTATTATCTCCCAGGATTACCGTGAGAATTAAATGAAACTATTTTTGAAACAGACTTAAAACACGGTGCCTAATGTTACCTGTTATTATTATTATTGATACACTTCAAACACTTTGTGTGTGAACTACAAATAAAAATTTGGTTCCGTTTAAAAAAAAGGAAACCATAAATTCGTTCTAAGAGCATTTGAAAAAGTTTAATAAGAAGCTAAAAAATCGTAGATTAAAATACCTTAACCCACCAAGTTTTTTTGTTTCTTTATATTCAGTAAATTTTAACAATAAGATAAAGTAATATTTAACACGTTGCTGGCTAGAATTATTAACTCCAACTTTAAAAATGGATTATCTTTTCCCTGTGTCTTAGGAAAGGAATGGCCTTTCCCCTACTTTTTTGGTGGTCCAGGCCAGTCTCTTTCATGAAAGATCCTTGAACTCAGAAATTCTCTTTCTGTGATGTTTCATTTCTGCCTTGCGCCTACCAAGTCTGAAGTGAAGGGACCATATTTTCTTCATAGTTCTATCTTCCAGCAGTTGGCAGTGCTTTGCATATACTAGATAACAATAATTGTGGAATTAAGCAGAGATTTTTAAAAGTAATTTTGAGAATAGACTATGCCAGATCATAATTGGTAGTTTGCTAATTGGTCTCATCCTACGGGCATGAACTGATACTCAGTTTTTACACATTGCTTCCATACCCACTATTTAATATCCTTGAATTAGTTGTTTCTTTTACTTTACAAACAGGAATTTAAGATAAGGAACTGAGTTAAATATAATTTATTGGCAACAAGGCAAAATTTATAGAATTTATTAAATATCATTCTTAATCATGTGCTAATGTCTTCTAAGGAATGGTTTTACCTGATATTTTTAGAAAAAAATCAGATGCTGTATTATTACTGTTAATCTTACAATGCATTTTATAGAATTTAGGTTACCTTTATCAATTTGTATGCAGTATTACTTTATCTGTAGTGGTATATTTATAAAATGTTTATTATGGTACAATATGTATTTATATGAGCTAAAAAATTCCTTTTTAAAAGATTCTTAAAATAATTATTTTTGAAAGATTTAGGCAGAAACAATCATTTCTTCTTAGCTTGTTAAGATGTCAGATATTTTGGCAAGGTTTCTATTTAATAAAATAACCACTTTTACCTGGTGGGAAGAAGTACAGTAGAACCTCGATGGCTGACCACTTCCCCACATTGACCACCTCCTTAAGTTGACCTGATTTTCATAGACCAGACATTCAATCCTGGTTCCTTATGTTGATGACCTCTGCATGTTGACCAGCTCGTTTTAGGGCCATTTGGTGGTCAACTTAAAGAGGTTTTGAAGTACATTCATTGGTAAGTAAACATTGAACAAAATTGTAGTATACTTTTGAAAATATTTAGGAAAAATTTGTGCAGTTTTACCTTAAGAATTTTCAGCACACTTAGGGCATATGTGTAAACTTTTTTTTAAACATGACATTTTTCTGCTTTGTTTTTAAGTCTAATTATATTCGTTTTATCCTAGTATCTATATAATGTTTATAAAACTAATATTTTTACAAAAGAATTTTAATTATGTCTTTGTGGGTGAAAGATTGTCCTAGTCTGTCATCTTTGAAAACTTACTGATACCCAAATACCAAACAATGAATACTAATTTTAACGTAGCTTCCAGGCATAAATTTCAACAAAGAAATTTTTTATTTTAATCATGAGTGGAGAAGAGTTTTTTCCTCATTGTCACACTAATATTATCCTACCTTAAATCTGTTGGCATATAAATAAGGTAGTACTTATTTAGGTACCTTATAAGGTAGTACCTGTATTAATGTTTTTGGTGCTGGGAATATAAGGTACTAGTTAAATTATAATACTTATGAGTTTCAGTTTCAGAATTTTTTGTTTTAAATATTTTTAAGTTTTTTTTGTTTTAAATGTTTTTAAGTTTTTCAAAAAGTATTTAAATGTAAACTTTTTAATAATGGTAACATATTCA
>CAUYPK010163047.1:0-12811 GCA_963574355.1 Loris lydekkerianus | reverse complement strand
GTACTATGAATGTAATCCACCATGCAGCCTCTCCATATCCTGTCTTAGGTTGTCCCCGCTTTGGGAATCTTACCCGTCATTGGTGCTATGGAGGGCAGTGAAGAATAATAGTTAGATTCTTGGTTAATGAGCCAGTGATATGTTTAACTACTTTAAACTATGGAATTTGTCACTTACATGGTGTTTGTGTGGTTTGTTTATTTCATTTGTTTCTTTCAACCATCAGGAAATAATGTTAACATTTCTCAGGGGAACCCTAGAACCTTGAACTACCAGCACTATTTCCTTGCAGTTCCCTAAGGTTGGAGGAAACTTCTCTTCTGGTTTACCCTTTCCTTGAGAATATAGCCCTGATTGAAGTGGGAAGTGTTTCTTATGGATCTTTCTACCCTGGGTGGGCTTTGGTCTGTGACTGACTACTTGACATCATGATGCTCTGAAAATGGAAATTCAACACCAGCAGGTGTCTTTTTTTTTTTAGAAATTTCTTTTTTTCATTTCTTTTTTTTTTTTTTTTTTTTTTTTCCTGTTTTGTCCAGTTTTTGGCCAGGGCTGGGTTTGAACCCCCGACCTTCAGCATATGGGGCTGGCACCCTACTCCTTTGTTTGAGCCACAGGCGCTGCCCAGTCCATATATGATTTTCATGCCTTTTTTACTTCTCTCATGTTTTTAGTTTCACTTATATTTTACACTAGCAGATCCCTAATATTTAATCAAGTCTTCAGTGCTTTTAGGGTTTTTTAATAGGTAGTAGAACCTCTGTAAGTTGATGACTTAGACTGTAACAAACTGGTCAACACATGGATGTGGTCAACATAAGGAACTAGGCCTACTGTACTGATGATATGTATAAGTGGTGCATTCCCAGTCTATGAAAATTAGGGCAATTTAAAGAAGTGTCAATAGAGGGAGGTGGTCAACTGTACAGATTCTACCGTATATATTGTATCCTGTCTTTATAAGGGTTTTTTTGTTTGTTTTGTTTTATTTTGAGACCGAGTCTCACTTTGTTGCCCTGGGTAGAGTGTCATCTTGTTAGCCCAGCTCACAGAAACCTCAAACACCTTGGTTTAAGAAATTCTTCTGCTGCAGCCCACCAGGTAGTTGGGACTATAGGCTCCTGCTACAATGCCTGACTAATTTTTTCTATTTTTAGTAGAGACCACGTCTCACTCTCAGGCTGATTTTGAACTCTTCAGCTTAAGGGATCCACCTCCCTGGGCCTCCCAGAGTACTAGGATTATAGACATGAGCCACTGTGCCTGGCCTTATAGTTTTTTTCAAGGGAAGATTGGTTCACACAGCTTAACCTGCCATATTTTAAGACATGTCTTAAAATTTTTCAACCCTTGGCAGATACTTATTGCATATATGATGGCCGAGTGATTAATTTTTATATTGTGGCTTCAGAGATGCATTCTCCCATGTAGTGAGAATATTGTGGTAAATGGGTACCACAGGTGTTTTGAAGCCTGAATTTAAATGTTGTATTTGGTGGGGTCAGAGTATTGATCTTGAGGAGTACTCATGGATCTACAAACTAAATTCCTTTGCCAGAATCATTTTAATTAGTTTCTTTTACTTTTATTTTCTAAGATGAAAATTTTGAACAGGTCAGGGTTTTTATTTTTGAGACAGAGTCTCAGTATGTCACCCTCAGTAGAGTGCTGTGGTGTCACAGCTCACAGCAACCTCAAATTCTTGAGCTTAAGCAATTCTCTTGCCTCAGCCTCCCAAGTACCTGGGACTACAGGCACCCACCACAGCACCCGTCTTTTTTTTTTTTTTTTTTTTTTTTTTTCTTTTGGTTGTAGTTGTCGTTTTTTGGCAGGCCCGGGCCGGGCTGAAACCCGCCAGCTCCAGTGTATGTGGCTGGCACCCCAGCTGCTAAGCTACAGGCACTGAGCCTATCCCAGCATTTTTGGAGTCGTAGGTAGGAGGATCACTTGAAACCAGTAGTTTGAGACCAGCCTGGACAATACTGCAGGATCTCATCTCATTGCCAAAAAAACATTAGCTGGGTGTGGTAACATATACCTATAGCTCCAACCCACAGGATGCTAAGGTGGGAGGATTGCTTGAGCCTAGGAGTTCCAGGCTGCAGTGAGCTATGATGATGCCAGTGCCACCCCAACCTGGGTAACAGGAATAGAAAGGAACCTTATCTCTTAAAAGAGAAAGAGAAAAAGAAAAAAGAAAAGAAAATGTTAAATAGCTTTTCCTGGTAAAGATATATATGATGCTGAATATGAAAGTTTGACAATTTAGAAGTGGTAAAATAGAAAGTCTTCTCCAAAAGAACTGTTTCTAAAGAGTGCAGTGAACAAGTATTTGTAGACCCATATATCCACATGTACATTTACACAAAAGATTTTCTCATTTCCATTGTATTAATTTAATATTCTATGAACATTTGATTCTATAAATAGTGCTATAGTGAATATTCTTGTACATACTTGTGTACTTACATGTTTTGTTTTGTTTTTTTCCCTTGAAATAAATCCCCTAATTGTAATTCCCAAGTCAAAGAGTATGGTTATTTAAAAATGTCATTATGGGCTGAGTGCAGTGGTTCATGCCTGTATTACCAGCATTTAGTGGGGCCTAACTAGGAGGATTGGCTTGAGACCAGAAGTTTGAGGCCAGCCTGGGCAACACAGCTATAAAAAATTTAGCATTTAGCCAAATGTGGTACACCTGTAGTCCTAGCTATTCAGACTGAGGCTGAATTATTGCAGTGAACTATGCTTGTGCCAGTGTGTTCCAGGCAAGGCCACAGAATAAAAAACCTGTTTCTATTAGAGAGAGATATGAGATCTCTCTGTGTTGCCCAGGTTGTACTTGAACTCCTGGGCTCAAACTATTTTCCTGCCTCAGCCTCCAGAGTATCCGAGACTGTGGGTGTTGCCATTGTACCAAGTAATTTCTCTTTTAAGGCTAGTCTTTTGCCTATTTGTTTTGGAATATTTTAATTTTTTACTGGTGGGTGGGAGCTCATTATTTATTAAGGTTAACTTACTGTCATTATATTCAAAATCTTTTTGACAGCTGGCCAGGTGCGATGGCTCACACCTCTATAATACTAGTACGTGGGAGGCCAAGCCAGTGCATTGCCTGAACTCACAGGTTTGAGACCAGCCTGAGCCAGAGCGAGACCTTGTCTCTAAAAATAGCCAGGTATTGTCCCAGCTGTAGTCCCGAAAGACCTTGTCTCTAAAAATAGCCAGGTATTATCCCAGCTGTAGTCCCGCCTGTAGTCCCAGCTACTTGGGAGGCTGAAGCAAGAGAATCAATCTCTTGAGCCCAAGAATTTGAGGTTGCTGTGAGCTGTGATGCTGTGGTATTCTACCCAGGGTGACAAAGTAAGACTCTGTCTCAAAAAAAAATTTTTTTTTGTCTTTTTGTAATTTTATCTTTTAACTTTATGCTGACTTTTACCATCCAGACCTTAAAAGAAATTTATAGTAGTCAAATTTATCAAGTTTTCTCTTTATGTCTTACGTTCATCTTACATGTTCCTATAAATTTTATATACATGTATATATTTATTTGTTTTGTGACTCAAGAGTCTTCACTCTGTCACCCTGGTAGACTGCCGTGGCATCATCATAGCTCACAGAAACCTCACACTCTTAGGCTCAAGTGATCCTCCTGCCTCAGCCTCCCAAGTAGCTGGGTCTACAGGTTCCTACCACAACACCCAGCTGATTTTTCTGTTTTTAGTAGAGATGGAGTCTTGCTCCTGCTCAGGCTGGTCTTGAACTTCTGAGTTCAAGGGATCCTCCTGCCTCGGCATCCCAGAGTGCTAGGATTGCAGGTTTGAGCCACCATGCCGGGCTAAAATTTATATTTTTAATGTTATGTTTTAAAAGTCCTTCTCACTGCTAGAAAGTTATAAAAAACATTGTGCTTTATTCTTACAATTTTATGTGTGCTATATATGATAGTAATCTACTTTTACCTTTTTATCTACTGCCTACACGTATATCTTACTGTTTTTTTTAACAGCTTCCCACTCATTTGAAATATGCTTTAATCACAAATTGTATATTCATATTATATGGATCTGTTTCTGATTTTGCTGTTCTTGTCAGTAGTCAGTCTGTTCCTGTGCCTGTTTGATACTGCTTAAGTTAATGGAGCTCTGTAGTAGTTTTGTTATCTGGTCGCATTTTTCTGATACTCTTTATCACTACTACATGGCTAATTTGATTATCTTTACAAGTGAACATTCGAATTAATTTGTGACATTCTACAAAAACAACCCCCAAAAGAGAGTAAGAGAGAGCCTAGATGACCACTGTCCCATCACAGCATTTCCCTGTGTGGGGGGAAAATGCCAAAAGCATAATACAAAAACCCCCGAACATTGGTTTTTAGAGAAATTTTACCTCTGTACAGTTTGAACCCTAGAACATGGTATTACCATTGAAGTCCTCTTATCTGTGAATGTGCATAGTTTTTTCTTCACATGTATCCTGCATATTTCTTATGTTTACTTCCAAGTATTTTATAGATCTTTTTTGCTGTTTTGAATCTGCTTTTCCTTCTATTACATGCTCAATTATGATCAAGTGTTTGGTATATGAGGAAGCTTTTAATTTTTATACATTTATTTTGTATTTGGGCCATCTTACTGGCCTTTTGTTACAATAGGTTTTCAGTTGATTTCCTTAGCGTCCTTTGTGAATAGTTATATCATCCAAAAATGACACTTTTTAAATCTTTAATGTTTTCTAATATTTATACCTCATATTTTTTTATTTTATTACTTCTGTAATAATGTTGAACATGTTAATGTGTTGTTCCTGTCTTGTTTATAACTTTGATGAATATTGTAACACTATTATGATATTTTATGTTGATTTTTGAAAAAAAATTCTTTGTTTTATTAAAGGGGGATACTTTTCAGTTTTTCTAAGAGTTGCCCAGTAATGTGCATACCCTTCCTGTCACCCAAAAGGGCAGAATCATAATTTTTCTCCCTAACATGAAATGAGTAGCATCAGCATACCTATTATTTTTGAACCATTCTTTTTTATGGAATACTATACATAATTGTGTTATTATTCTTTTAGTATACTGTGGAACTTGTGTGTTTTAGATTTTCACATCTAAATATAATATGGTGAAAATAGAGCTGACAGTGTATTAAGCTAAAGTCATAGGACAAATGTCTTAATTTTTGTTAACCTGCAGGATAGAAATAACATTTCCTGTGTAGGATTGAGGATATTATGAAGTTGATTTGTTGAACTCTATAAAGTAATCTGTAAATTCAGGGTAATATAAATATAGAACTAGTAAAATATAATGTCATAGAATTTACAGTTTTTAGGCAGATTATTATCCCATCATTAATGTTGTACTCTCCATAATTATTTTCAAAGAAGTCTTTTTTTTTTTTTTTTTTTTTAATCGGCTTATATTTGATAACTTTGTTTTTACCTATTGCGTTTTGGGGTAACATCAGATTCTCTTTCTCATGTAATTTGCATATTTTCTTCAATGTTTTCCAGCGGCGAGTAGAGCAGCCCCTTTATGGCTTAGATAGCAGTGCTGCAAAGGAGGCATCAGAGGAGCAGTCTGCTCTGCCAACCCTCATGTCGGTGATGCTAGCAAAGCCTCGGCTTGACACGGAGCAATTGGCACAAAGAGGAGCTGGGCTCTGCTTCACTTTTGTTTCAGTGAGTACAAAGGCTAAATTCATGCAAATCCTTGTCAATTCCTTGGAGCTCCTTAGGGAAGTTGGGTTAATTATTTTGGTAGAGAGATGAGGACGTTTCTAATTCTATGTCACTTCTAAAGGTGTGTTTTACTCACTTCTCCCTGGGTCAAGCTCCTAAGAGAGACAGCTTTATCAAAAACCCTGAGCATGCAGTGGGAAGAAAAGTATAATCTTAGATCAACAAAGAAGAAAATACAGATCGAATTCCATTACAACAAAAATACTTTATAATTGAAAACAAAATCTCTAAGCTCCAGCATTAAGTTATTTAAATTAATATTTAAGTCCACACAATATTAGTACACAGGCAGGCACCCTGTAGTAAGCTTACTGGTCTTTCCCATTACAGGTTATATGGCTAGCTACACACTTGCCTTCCCACCCCTTTGGAGTGTTGGCACAGTTACTTTTTCTAGGAATGTTTGGTTACCTTTGCATAGTTCATTTTGCTTCTTTCTTTCCTTCTTTCTTTCTTTTTATTTATTTATTTATTTTTTTGAGGCAGAGTCTCACTATGTCACCCTCAGTAGAGTGTGATGGCATTACAGCTCACAGCAACCTCTAACTCTTGGGCTTAAGCCAGTGGTTCTCAACCTTCCTAATGCTGCGGCCCTTTAATATAGTTCCTGTGGATTGCGACCCACAGGTTGAGAATTGCTGGCTTAAGTGATTCTCTTGCCTCAGCCTCCCAAGTAGCTGGGACTACAGGTGCCCGCCACAACGCCAGCTGTTTTTTGGTTGCAGTTGTCGTTGTTTGCCGGGCCTGGGCTGGGTTTGAACCCACCAGCTCTTGGTGTATGTGGTGGGTGCCACAGCCGCTGAGCTACAGGTGCCAAGCCCATTTTGCTTCTTTCTTCTTCTTGGAAGAATAAGAATTTGAGTCTTGTGAAAATGTGACCACATTTTAATTTGCCAAATTATAATCCAGTTTGAATCAAAAGTTGTTAGTTTTCTTGGTTTCTGCACCTTACTATGTACCTATTTGTTTCCAAAAATGGTATAAAATAACAGAAAGTCCCATTCCCCTATTCTATTCCATCCTTTGAAATTTTTTCCCTCTTACTGATTTATTTTCTTCAATTATAATCTCAGTTTCCTTTTTGTTTGCTCTGTGGATTCTATGAATTATTATCCAGGCGCCAAATGTATTAAAAAAAGACAGTGAAAATGGTACCTGTTGTAAGGGAAGGAAATAAAAATAATAAAACAGCCAGTTTCTATTAATTGTTATAATAATTAGCCATTTTGCATATTTTAGAATGCTTTCTTGTTGCTTTACCTCAAGAAAAATATCTAGGAGGCCCTCAGATAATGTCATTTCATTCATTGTTTTGTGATAATGCTGAGAATGAGAAAAAAAAAATCCCAGAGATGGGCATGTTAGGTTCACTGAGTAAGCGTGGGTGTGGAGTGTGAGTGTGCCCTGTGATGGAATGGTATCCGTCCAGGCATTAGTTCCTGGTTTGTGCCCTGAACTGCTGGGGTAGGCCCTGGCAACCATCAATTCTGAACTGGAATAATTGGCTAAAGTGATATCTTACATGTTTTTGTTAATCTTTCTTAAATGGAAGTATAAGTCACATTTATTTCAGTGTTTAATACTAGAAGTGTTTTGGTCTTTATTTAGAATTTTGGTGATGTTTTACTTACAGAAATATGCTCTAGGAACTTAACTCTTGTTTATGTCATTTAGCCTATGGTAAAATTGGTATTCTTACACATTTATATGTTTCATTTAAAGTCGCAGTTCCCAAGAACCTATTAAAGACACTAAGCAAGGACTTAATGTAATATGACTTTAGGAAATTTACAGAATTTCATGTATGAAAACAGTATAATTCTATCTCTGAGTGACACATCATTTTAAAATGGGAGAATTGACCCAATATAATTTCACAGAAGGAACTGACAGAATTATGGAATATTTTCTGTGAGAATGCAGTACGCTACACTATTGTTTAGAGAATGTGTTTGTCATTCACACATTTAAAGAACGTGTGTGTTTATTACACACTTGCTTCTGTTAAGTCTTTACCCTAGATCTTACTTTGCTAGGCATAACCTTGGATGATCAAGGGGTTACTTGTCCTTTGTTCTCTCATTGCCTTAAAAATGACCTTTTTCACTTGAGGAGATATCCCTTTATTCCACAAATATTAACTGTGTGCCCGTTATATATTATGTAGTTTTAATCAGTGAGAACTTGTTCTCCTGATGTAAATCTTAAAGGCTGTAGGCAAGCAGGCTTGTGGTGAGTGCACGTGAAGGACCGCCTAGTACATTCAGGCTGTCTGAGTGGTAGCAGACACTGTTGGCAGGTTGCTCACACATGGAGAGAGGTGGCAGAGAGGAGTGACAGAATGATCGTGTGTGCAGAAGGAATATGGAAACAGTATAAAAACCAAAAGCCTAAATGCTCTGGTACAGTTCTGTTTCTCTTTGCTTCTTAAGCAGTTCCAGCCAGGATAGTAATGTAAGTAAGCTTAGTAGTATAAAGGAAGAAAAAAATAAAAGAGTTAGCATTAACATACAACAAATGCTGTGAATCAGTAAAGACAAGCAGCGTCCTAGAAAAAGAGATAAAGAAAGCCTTTTTAAAAAAGAAAAAATGGCTCATAACATGAAAAAAATGCTCAGCTATGGCCATAAAGAAATGCAGAATAAAAGAAGATAATACTTTTGACCTGTCAAATTGCCAAAGATTAATAAATTTGTTAATTTTCAGTGTCGTTTAGAGACAGACACAGTTTTATACTGTCTATAAATTGATATAGTCATTTGAACAAGTTAGTAATATAAATGTTAAGTTCCAAAAACTCCATTTTCATAAAACTATACATGGCTCGGCACCCATAGCTCAGTGGTTAGAGCACTGGCCGCATACACCGGGGCTGGAGGGTTTGAACCTGGCCTGAGGCTGCTAAACAACAGTGACAGCTACTACAACAACAACAACAATGACAAAAAATAGCCGGGTGTTGTGGCGGGTGCCTTTAGTCCCAGCTTCTTGGGAGGCTGTGGTAAGAGTTGCTTAAGCCCAAGAGTTTGGGGTTGCTGTGAGCTGTGAACCCACAGCACTCTACCAAGGGCAATACAGTAAGACTCCATCTCCAAAAAAATAAATAAATAAAACTATGCAAAGATGTTTATTGAAGTAATATTTATAATTACAAAAAATCTGGAAGCAGTTTCCTTCTATGAGTATTCCAAAGTATTTGGTTGTCCCATGGCTAAATCTAGTGATCAGGTCTCCAAATTCATCTAACAGGATTTAGTAGCCACTGTTGATCACATCTTTCTTTTCCAAGCATATACTTTATACTTAGCTTCCACTCTTTTGTATTTTCCTAACTTCCCAGATATGTAAACACTGGAATGCTCCACACTTCAGTCTTCAGCCTCCTTTATCTGCCTTCGTTTTTCTTCTTAATTTCATCTAGTTCTTTGTTATTAAAATCTAATACCTGGAGGTGTGGGCCTGCTGTCCATGAGCCTGGCCGTGTTTGGGGCCTAACACCACCATACCCAGCTAATTTTTCTATTTTTAGTAGAGACAGAGTCTCACTTTTGCTCAGGCTGGTCTTGAACTCCTAACCTCAAGTGATCTTCCCACTTTGGCCTGCCAATGTGCTACTACAGGTGGTAGTCACCAAACCCGGCCCTCTTTTCATTATCTTATACTGTAAACCCAAATCCATCATTAAATCCTACTGATTTTACCTTCAAAATATGTTCAGAATTCTACCACTTCTAATTCCCATCATCCTAAACCGTCATCTCCTACTGAGACAACTTGACTCCTTACTTCTACTTTTGTTTTCTTTTAATTCTTTTCTAGCAAAGCAGAGTGATTATATTGAGAATTAAGTCCAATCACGCTACTCCTCTTTCAGAAGTCCTTAAAATGGTGTGTTTCCCTCCACCCTGACATCTCTTTCTTCACCAAGTTACATCCAGACTGGCCACCCTGTTTCCTCAACTACCACCAGTCATGCTCTCACTGCAAGGCCTTTGCCTTAAAGTTCTTCCCCCAGATAGCAGCATGTCCCACCCCCTCATTTCTCTGTGATGTCTGCTTAAATTCACCCTCCACCACCACCACACTGTATCAAATAGCAACTCTCCCTGCTCGCTCCACCTGTTATCTGGCTCCTAGGTCCTGCTTCGGTTTTCTCCTCAGTCTTATCACCAGCTGACATACTATAATGTACTTCTTTATCTGGCTTCTACCCACTGGAATGCAGGGTCCACAAGGTTAAGGACTTTGCTTTGTTCACTTCTTTATCTCCAGTGCCCAGAACAGAATCTGCTTTAGTAGGCACTCAATGTAATTTTATGTTGCATGGTTAATGAAATCATTCTTCATAGAGCAGTGGTTCTCAACCTTCCTAATGCCTCCTAATGCCACAAGCCTTTAATACAGTTTCCTCATGTTGTGGTGACCCCCCAATCATAAAATTATTTTCTTTGCTATTTCATAACTGTAATTTTGCTACCATTATGAATCATAATGTAAATATCTGATATGCAGGATGTATTTTCATTGTTACAAAGGGGTCGTGACCCACAGGTTGAGAACAATTGTCATGGAGGGACTGATCAAATAAAGTAGAATACATTTGTACAATAGAATGCTATAGTGCTGACAAAAGAAATGAGATAGTTTTATATATACTAACAATGAAAGATCTCTGCGTGTTGATTAAAAATAGCAGGTAGCAGAAGAGTTTGATCTTTTAAATGTTAAAATTATATAAGTTTATGTTTTAAAATAGGAAATTTGAATGTCCTCCCCCACCCCCCCAAAAGTGATCTTAACTATGTTGCCCAAGTGGGAGTGCAACTTGGCTATTCACAGGGTGATCCTAGCACACTGCACCCCCAAACTCCTGGGCTGAAGCAGTTCTCTCACCTTAGTCTCCTGAGTAGCAGCGACTACAGGTGCGTACTGTGCTCAGCTCAGGAAATTTGCGTTTTTAAATCTTAAGTATATAGTTTCCTACATTGTTAATGTACCACATGTACATGGCCCTCAAGAAATTGAAGTGGTGGAGATGTGTGAAATTCTTTCCTTTGTACTCCTCAGAGAGATAGCTACAGTTGACAATTTATGTTTTAGGTTTTTCTAGTGATTACCCTTTTAACTTGAAATACCGTATATACTCGAGTATAAGCCGAGTTTTTTTTGGCACAAAATTTATAAATAAGACAGTTTATAAATTTATAAATAAGACACAGTATGTCTTATTTAATCCACCTTAAACAAGATTATTACTTGCCACTATAAAAGATAAATTTAACATACTCATAACTTTTCCCCAGCCTTCTTTTCACATTGTAGTTTTTAAATTATTTTTACATTCTAAGTGTGTGATACTTAATTATTTTAGTTATAATGAGTCTTCTCTGCTTTTAAATCATTCTAAGACTTGAGAACAATTAAGGAGCATTTATAATATGATTGTTTCATTGTTGGGCACTGCAGAGCTTAATGATTTTATTGGACTCACTGTGAAGAAGACAGGTCTAGTTATTCAATTAGATTTGATTGAATGAAACAATTCTAACTATTGAAATCTTCTGGATCTTTTTCCCCCCTTAATGCCAGTTCTGTTCTTTTCTTTTTTTTTTTTTTTCTTAGACAGAGTCTCACCCTGTCACCATGGGTAGAGTAGTACAGTGGCATCATCACAGCTCAATGCAACCTCAAACTGCTGGGCTCAACCATCATTCTGCCTCAGCCTCCCAAGTAGCTGGGACTACAGGCACATGCCACCATGCCTGACTAATTTTTCTATATTTTGTAGAGATGGGGTCTCACTCTTGCTCTGGGTGGTCTCAAATTCCTGAGCTCAAGCGATCCTTCCACCTCAGCTTCCCAAAGTGCTGGGATTACAGATGTGAGCCACTGGACCCTGGCAAAATTTAATGTTTAAAGTAGAGAGTGGGTTTAATAGCGCCATCAAATGGTGACATATAGCTCTCTCTTCTTTGCCTAGCTGTGGCCTCTTGGATTTTCATAGATGGACATTGGTCAAAATAATCTTTTTGATACCTAATTGGTCACAGCTTAATTTATTCTTTTATCAGTTGTTGGGTATCTGGGCTGTTTCCACTGTTTGGCTATCATGAACGGTGCTGCTATGAACATTCATGTACAAGTTTTGGTGTAGACATATATTTTTATTTCTTTTGTGTATGAGTGAAAGTGCTGGGTCACATGGTAACTATTTTGAGGAGCTGCCAAACAGTTTTCCACAGCAGCTGTGCCATTTTACCTTTCCAGCAGCAGTAGTATGTTCTAGTTTCTCTACGTCTTTGCCAATACTTGTAATTGTCTGTTTTTTTATTTTATTATACCCATACTAGTGGGTGCAAAGGTATATCCCATTGTGGTTTTCATATGCATTTCCCAACTAATGACACTGAACATTTTTTCATTTGCTTATTGGCCGTTGTATCTTCTATGGAGAAATATTTATTCATGTCCTTTGTGCATTTTTAAATTGGGTTGTCTTTATTCGGTTGTAAATATTCTTTATTCTGGCTATTAAACCCTTATCAAATATATGATTGGCAAACATTTTCTTCTATTTTGTTGGGTTTTGTTTTACTTTCTTGATGGTATTTTTTGAAACACTAAAGTTTTTAATTTTGAAAAGTAAATTTTTTTTATTGGTTGTGTTTTTGGTATTATAGCTAAGAAGGCTTTACCCAACCTAAGGTCATGAAACTTTACTCTTGTGGGGGTTTTTTTCTTTTTCTTTTTTTATTTGTGAGACAAGGTCTTGCTCTTTTGGCCTTGGGTAGAGTGTAGTGGTGTCACTATAGCTCACTGCAGCCTCATACTCAACTACCCTAACTGCTTGCCAGCTTAGTTGGTAGATGGGTGGGGGGAGGGGAGCACAAACAAAAGAATTGTTCCTAATCATTTATTCTTTTTTTTTTTTTATTATAGATAAAAATATGCATCATAGATGTGGCCCAACCCCTCACCCTCCCTCCACCCAAACCTCCCCCCTCCCTTCCCCTTCCTTGGTCCTTTCCTCATAGTCTTGTAGTATAGTTGGGTTATAGCCTTC
>CAUYPK010163043.1:0-18860 GCA_963574355.1 Loris lydekkerianus | reverse complement strand
GTGTTTAATATATTATTGTTAAAATTATATGCTTTTGTGTGAGTGTTTGTCTGTTTTGGCAGGTCACTGCGTGGTGTGGCTCTCTGACTCTCACAGTTTAAAATTTTGGCTCTTTGTGTCAAACTTGTTTGCCACCCCTGACTTAGCATGACTCCTTCATTTACAGACCAGGAAAAGCTGAAGTCACTCAGCTAGGAAGGAGCAAGCTGAATTCAGTACTCACCCCTCTGTCACAGGTAATCACCTGCAGAGGGAATGTCAGAAGAAAGTGGGCATTTTGAACAGCAAATGATGCTGTACACATACGGTGCCAGTGACAGAATAGGGCAGAGCCTGTCTCTTGGAACGGGCCCTCCTGAGGGCCAAAGACACATGCAGTACCAAACAAGAGGCGTTTGTGCCTAGGCGGATGTCTTTCTGTGTGGACAACCGTGGATTTTAGAGAAAATACTCTGATGAGGAGAACAGGGTCCCTGATTCCTAGGACAGTTTTCAAAATGATTTAGAAGTGTGTGTTTGTTTTAATATCATTAATATGGCCATAAGCACCTCCGAAAGATGTTCTTCAACAAAGAGAAGGCTCAGCCACGTTCTTGACTCTGGGAGGGATGGGAGTCAAAGCAGCCAAGAGGGAGAAGGAGAAGGGTCTTACAAATTTTTTTTGTAAGGGTCTGGAATTTAACTTAAGCCATTAACTATTGGGCATTAAAAAGGATCCTTTATTTTTGCAAGGGGATTTATGGCCTTTTATATGTTTATTTTTCCTTCACTATTGGGCATCCAAGGAAGAAGGAACACGAGGGTCAGAGCCTCCTCCTGTCCAGTGATGGGCCACTGGCCCCAGGTTCCTGAGCGCAATGTGTTCCCTGGGGAGTGCTGGAGAAGCACGTGTTTCCACTGACCTGGTGGAGAGCTTGCCTCACCTTCCCATGTCCCGTCACTTGGTCAGCTTGTCCACCACCCACGCCTTGCGCCCCTCGCTGACTCTCTTGCTCGTGTTTTCATTCCATTCACTCTGTGTCGGACCCTCTGCTTGTTCTGTGAGAAATAAAAACAAAGATATGCTAAACCTTCACAGAGTTTACCTGGTAGGTGAGGAGTCTTTTAATGTACCCAAGGTGTTAAATAATAGCTTTAGGTTAACTAAACTAAAACGTGTACTAGACATCAACTTAATGAAAACTTTAAGGCTTCAGAGGGAGAGGACTTGCACTGGATGAGGTGTTCGCTGAAGGCTTCTTAATGGTCATGGGGGGTGGGGGGTAGCCAGGCTTAGTGGGATGGGCAGAATTTGGATGGGGAAGCTTAGAAGAGGCTGGAGGGTCTCTGCTGGGGGCAGGAGCATTCACCTTCATGGGCAGCATACGTGTGTACCATCTGCAGTGTATGCTTAAGCAAATTCAGTGCATAAAGGGGACATCGATTTGTTTGTGTTCCCCAGGCAAATGAGTTTGTGTGGACAGCACGGGAGCTCATTAACTTCTTGGTGGATTTAGTAAAGATGGTTTCTGAGAGATTGGAATGCTGAGCCTGGCAGACTGAAAGATTGCTCCATCAATATTTAGTGGGGAACTCTGAGTTGCAAGGATCCTGTTAAGGAGCTGCTATAGGATGTACAGGGAGAAAGATGTCCTTACCCTTGAGAGAGATACAGTCTTTGGAAGGAGATGGACACAAGTCAAAATTTAACAGGTCAAGGCTTTAAAGGATCAATATAAATAAGGGGTACACCACACCAAAATTATCAGAGGACGTTGGAGTAGCTTTGGGTAGGCAAGTGTTGATTATACTGAGTGTGACTTTTTTTCTTTGAAAATCAAACTCATGTCTTTTGATGAGGGGGATTAAAAATGCAAAGCAATGCTAATAAAAGTATCTGAAGGGAATGCATGATAGCTCTCAGGAGACTTTCTACTGAATGTGGACCACTCAATTTTTTTCATTTGATATCAACATTTTGCTTTCACCTAGTGCCATAGTAGGTAAGCATAGAAAAGTAATTCCTATAGTGAGCTTTTAAACCGTATTGAGTCATTGATTCTCTCTCTTTTTCCGCTATTCTTACATCAGAGCCAAAAGTGCTAATGGGCCCCCATGAACCATCGGAGTTTTACCTCTTTCCCCAGAGTGTGGTCATTCACCAATGGGGACCCTCGCCTGCTGCAGAGGGGCAGGATGGGGAAGTGGTGAGAGGAGGTGGGGGATTGCCATAAATTTCAAAGATTGAATCTGCATTTCTGAAATGAATGTGTCCCGCCCTAAGTAGGAAGACATTTCGTTAATTGATGGATGGCTCTTCTGGCCCCCATCTTAGGGATCATCACCCCGCGGCCTCAGACTTAGCTTTTGTTTCTTGACCCTAAGCTGGATATGGATAAAAGTCCTTCGATGGTCGGAAAGAGGAATTTCACAGATAACCCAGATGTAACTCAGCCCGGACAGCAAAGAGTTGACTGCACCATACCTAATTGACAGTGGAAGGGTAACCTCGAGTTACGTGCCTTTTGACTGAAGTTCCGTATTAGCTGTTTGCTTGGAAGGAGCAGATGTTTTGGCTCCGGTGGTCACTGCTCACCTCTGTCTGGGAGGTGCATCAATCACTTTAATTATAATGGAACGTGGGGCCAGGAACTGAAGGAGAAAAATCAACCCAATCCCAAGAACAATCTTTCTTGATGAATTCTCCCCTAAATCGAAACAATTCACTGGGTATCCCAGCTGGGGTTCATATGCTTTTGATTACTGTGGGCTATTTAGCTCTACAAAATGACAGGCTGCTTAATGGACTTTTAATGGTTATAGGTTTCTCTCTCTTTTTTTTAATGAGCTTCACCAGTTTGTTACTAATGCCCTGTAGAAATTTGGCGAGGGGCCAGACTTGATGTTACACATTTCTGGCTTCCAGGTGGCATGCACGCGACCATCGGAGCCAGTGGGGAAGTGTGTTGCCAGTCAGAGGGTAAGGCCGTGAGGGCAGGGGGAGCAGGAAAGCTAACTGAGTGCCCTGTAGTAGTGATAATTATGTCATCATAGAGAAGGTGATTGTACTTTGCAGCTAAAGTGACCCTGCTGGCTTTTGCCTTCAAAGGCCTGGGCATCCTAGGTGGCAGGAAGGCTTGTGATATGGACAGCAAGCTTTGCCTTCCTTTGGATCCCACATGGTTGATAAAAGGTACCCTTCATAGACTCAGTTGTACCTGTTCTCCAAGGGCCTGGGAACAGCTGGAATCCCAGGCTGGGTTGTATTCCATATTGGTATTGTCAGTGCTTTATGCCGGATTGAGCCCACAGTAGGAATTCCGTTGACATCTGCTGAATGAAAGGCCACAAGCAAATCAGAGGACTGGGGAGAAGATTTTTGATGGAAAGGACTTGCTTGCAAGGTCTGCAGCAAAAAGCATAAGATCTGGGTTAAGAGAAGAGGGGTGAGGGTAGTAGGAGGTGCAGAGGCAGAAGGTGTTCCTGCGTCACTGACAATAACAACAGTAAGAGCTCCCATTTCCTGCCTCGCACCAAACGCTGTGCTGAACATTTTGGATGTGTCACCCCACTTGATCCTTGTAACGATGCTGACAGGTGGGTGTGGTGTGCTGGCCAATGTTTAACAACCAGCTCCATAAGAAGGGTGACTGGGAAGTTGACTGGATTTATAGTACTTGCTGATTTTGGTGGTAAATACTCTCACCACAGCCTATTTGATGTCAACTGCTGGGAGAATTCTAGAAAAATTTACCAATTGGCTTTTGCAAGCTAGGGTGAGTATTCCACCAGAGGTAGGTATCATTACCCTATTTTACGGATGCAGAGGGAGAGACATGAAGATGTGAGGGATAGGTCAAGGTCATGGGAGAAGGAAGTGCAAGGAGCAGAACCCAGGTCCAGAGTGACACCACAGCCCAGGGTCTCAGCCCCTGCACGGTGGTGCTGCTTTCCTGAGCTCACTTCTCACAACACTGCAGTAGCCAGAAAACCAGCAACTGGGCAACATGGCCCACACCTACATACAGCTCACTCTGGTTTTCTGGGGTTTTTTTTCTGTAGGTTCACAGAGATATCTGACTTCTTTGGAGGTACCTGGTTTCTGGGCCATCCCCTTTTCTTCAGCCTGCAGCTGCTGCACTTATTCTGTGGAGTTCTTGGTTCTTAATTTGCAGCAATGCAGACTCTAGTTCTCATTTTGTAGATGACCAACCTGGAGGCCAGAGAGATGAAGACATGTATCCGAATCCAGATAGCTGCCAGCAGCAGAGCAGGACATAAAATCCAGGCCTCTCGAGTCCTCATCCAAGGCTCTGCCTTCTAAACTACAGGGCCTTCCGTCTCTTAAAAATAATACATGGGACTTAGCATAAAAAAAAAAAAAGTATATTGGGGTGAATTTCCCTGCACCATCCTGACGTGCTTACTTGCTGCCAGCTCCCGTGTTGAAAGATTCAACTTGACTTCCCTTGATTCAGGGGCAATGAGCTGAGAATTCACGGACAGGCACAGGAGCACGTTGGGAAGTGAATGCAGCAAACATGAAAGACATTCTTTGGAAGCTTTAGTGGATGTGGGGGTGGGGAGGATAGAAAAGGTAGAGGCTTCTAGCTGAAATACCCTCATGTTTCCAAGTCCCCAGATACTACTAAATCAGGCCCAGGTCATATGGTGCCGATGCTTGTCTCTTGGCCCAGGGTGAAAACTGTTCATGTTGTAAAATTAACTTTCCACATTTGGCCGGCCCACGCGGGCCAGCTTTCTTTCAAAGTGAGTTTGCAAATGAATGAATGAATGTGTTGACTGGGTTACTGTTCTTAGGGGAGCCTTCTTTGCATTGGACTTGGAGAAGGATTAAAGCTGGTTTTGAAAAGTGTTGGTGCGCTCCCAAACACAGCATGCTGATAGAATTCTGGTCGCACTTTTATTTGCTATGGAACAAAATGCTCTAGTTTCATGGAAGAAATAGCCCAGCAGATGGTGTTTGGTGGATGGCATGAATGTGGCCTTGTAAATAAGCATTCAGAATAGACTAGCTTCCCCCCAAATTTGCCATCTGCCCTTTACCCCATGAGGTCCACAGGTGGTATAAGAAAAAAAAGGAAATTGGTGTTTTTAGTTGTTATTGTTTCTATTTCAGTATCTCCAAGTTATGGAAATCCCCCAAATGATGGCATTCTTAAATTTGGTTATAAAAACATTTAGAGCAATGCCTCCAATTTAACAGCTTTTCAGGGTTTAATCTGGTTTAGGAATGATTGTCTAAATGGCAATTACCCTGTTTATTTTCTTCTTTTTTGGGTAGCTCCTGATATGTTCCTCTTTCTGCAGCTCTCATGGCTGAAAGTCTCCTCCGCTCTATTCTGCCTCTGGACAAGACCCTCAGTTTCACAGCTGCTGCCCATCTCCAAGAAGCAGGACAGTTTGATGGGGAGGATGTAGAATCATACATATCTGGGTCTGAACTCTGTTTTTCAGTTCCAGAGCGATGGACACGTTAATTAACCTCTCTAAGTCTCAGTTTCCTTATCTGTGAAATGAGGAAACTCATGAGGTTAATGATGCTACTGGAAAAGGTTGTAAGATTAAATTTTAAAAATGTCCCTATAGGACTCAGGACAGGGTAGGACAGATAATGTTCAAAAAAGTCATTGTCACTCATATGATCATCAGTGTCGTCAACATTACTATCATCATCATCTCCAACCACAGTACGCGGCTGTCGGAAACGGGGGTAGAAAAGGGAGTAGTGGGCGTTGGTGATTTGCTTCAGGGGTGTGAGGGTGGTGGAGCTCATCAGGCTGACTACTCCCACTCTTTTTCTTTCTTTCTTTTTTTTTTTTCAAAAGAGGATTCTCACGAGCCACCAGCCAAATGATGACTTGGAAGATGAAGCGCTGTGTAGGGCTTTCGTTGGGTTGGGTTGACTATTGAGGCAGGGAAGATTTTCTCACATTTTAAATGGTAGATGATTCCATGGGATGCACCTAGAATTGGGATTAGAAGTCCTAGGTCAGAATATTTTAAAGACATGACTAATTTTAGCACTGATTCCATCAGAATTCTTGAGGTTTTGTTTGTTTGTTTTGTTTTTGAGACAGGGTTCCATTCTATGTCCTAGGCTGGAGTGCAACGGCACAATCATAGCTCACTATAACCTCAAACTCATGGGCTCAGGAGATCCGCTTGCCTCAGCCTCCTGCACCACCATACGTGGCTAAGGAAATTCTTGAGTTTTGATTCTCCCCTGTTTTTTGAGAGATAGAAAGAATGGGTTTAATCTAAAGAAATAGTGTTCTCAGATCTGGGCAAGGATTTACAGAGGGCTAGATTTAAAAAAAACCCTAGGAAACCTTTAAAATTTTTTGTTTTAGTGTCAGCAATGGCAGTGAGACTTAGGAATAAAGGACAGATGGAAGTTGAAACCCCACATGGAGCACTGTGAGGCAGGTCTTTGTATGGCCTCTCCCTGGATGTGTGCAGTTCTCTCTCTTTTTAGTGACTGCTCACGTTGAGAGAATGGGGATTTTCAGGGGTCAGAGGACAAGCAGGTATCTTAACTGAGAATTAACAGATTTTCAAAAAGGAACAAAGGAGTTTTAACCAGTAATGTCTTATTTCTCTAGCATTTCTTTTCTCAAAAACTTTCTAGTGGCAGTGGGAATCACGGAGTCCTAGTAATAAAACTCACCACAGAAGTTCTCTAGTTTCATATCCTTATGTTACACAACGAAATAAAATATTTATACTCCCCACTCACGATCCAGAAAGGTAGAGCCAGTGTCCTTGGATTCTTGGTAGACAAGGTTAGGATCACCTTCACTTTTTAGCCCCTTCTTGCGCTAATAGATGTTGGTGAACTCACTATATGCTGAGTTCACATATCATTATTTTTGATAAACATTAATTGAGAGTCTAGCCTAGTGTGTACAAGGTCCTATTCTAGATACAGGCAAATTCAGTGATGAATAAGACACAACCATTGACTTTAAAAACCTTAAAATCTTTAAGAAATAACATCAGGGTTCAATGAGGTAAAGTAGTCTAAAGCTTATAAATGTTTTGCTAGGAAAGCCTAATTGAGAGTCGCAGCTTAGGGGCCCGGGTGGAGTTTTAGTGCTGGCTTTCTGCCTCTTTATGAAGTATGACAACTTGAATTGGTCACTTAGTATTTTTGAGCTTCTACCCATCAATTTTAAAACACCGGTAATGATATGTGTTCCTCCTTCTGAGTTTTGAGGCATAAATTAGGTAGCAGATTTGTCTGTAAACCGTGATGTGTAGTGGAAATTGAAAGGATCCGGGGGGAGGTCCCCACAGAGTGAATAGTTAAAGTAGGCTACCATCCCACATACTGTCATCATCATCATCATCATCATCATCATCATCATCTTCATCATTATCTTCTAGTAGTTTCCATTAAACACCTCGTTGTAGCACTTTATTGCTCTTCAGCACATCACAACCAACCTCTTTCACTCGATATATTCAAGTAAAGGTGACAGGTCAGGGATTCCACGATCTGGGTAGAGTTTGCAGTCGCCCAAGTCACTTTTTTTCGTTGTGCAGGGCAACCTGTGCAGCAGTTGGTTTGTCGCACTGCCTTCAACAAAGTGAGACAGTCGAAAATCAACCCACTAGTGGGGACTTCATTTTTCTATCAGGTTCATAGATGGAATTAACTGTTGTTGATGTCAGAGATGTGACCCAGAAACAATGTCCTTCACATTAAAGAGATTTTACGGAGAGCTAGTGCAAATGGCAACAATCCCAAGAAATAAAGAATCCCTAATGTAACCAAAAGCAGAAGTCCTGAGAATACACTATGGCCTAGATGCTTATTGTTAATTTTGTTACCAAGTCTGAAATGAACATTGTAAACTGGCCGTAACTCTACTTTAGAGATGTCTTGGTTACTTTTGAAGCAACACAAGGGTCGGTGGTTTCCTACCTCCTGATGTGCATTTTATCCTCCCCTTGTTATCTTGCAACATAAACTCTGTTTTATTGGAGGGAGATAAATAATAGCTAGACGTCAGCAAATTAAATTAAGAAGTTATTGAGTGGGACTGACTTCCGGGAAAGCTGACATGTAGTCTCTTTTGTTCTTCTCATGTTTCCTCCTCTATGCCTGGATATGGATGTGAATATTGACATCCCCTTCCCCCAACAGCCAACTCAGACCATGAGGCAACCTTTGGAGACAGCAGGATCCTGATACCATGGCACTGCCATGTAATCCTGGACTGCCTTGCTTGGAACTTCTTTCACATGAGGAGAAAGCAAATGTATTTAATCACTGTTATTTCCAGACCCTGCTACCGGCAGTCAAATGCAATTCCTAACTGATACAGATGCCTTTGCCCATGAGTAGCGTCCTTGTTTCTTTGCAGCTAGCTCCTGGAAACACTGTTGGTCCATGCTGATTCACAAGCCCCTACAAGAGCAGAGTTGGACTTGGCTTCTGCTAATGAGCAGAGGAGTTGCTTGTGAATACAATGCTGAGATTATAAGGTGCTGGCAGCCATGCCAAAATAATAAGGTCAGATGGAAAATCATACCAGTAAATAACTCCAGTGACTATCTTGTCTCACTCCAGTGCCCGCCAGATACTGTATCCCAGATCCACAGCTCATGTGGGGGGATCGCAGCCTCTCTTTCCCAGAGCCACCTTACCTGTCTGTGGGGAGAGCAAAGAGGATCTTGAGTACCACCCCACATATTTCTCTGTATAGCACTTGAGCAAGAGCCCATATTTGTTCCAGCTTGTAACTGAAATCCTTGTTAGCTTGAGTTTCTTTCCCTCCCAGTTTCATCTGGAATCTGGAAGATGGGAGCTGCAATTTGCTTTGCTGTTCTCATCCACTTTGGGCTGAAGGCTGCACTGTACTAGAAGAGGCTCGGAGGACGTGGGCCTTCCTGGGCCTGCCATGTCTCTGTGCTATAAGAGGGCTCTTCTGACTATTTGCCTGTGGGCTTTGTAGTGCTGTACCCATGCTGACACAATTTTAAGTCTAAATTTCAGGGAAAGATTTCAGAAATATTCCCATACTTCCTAAAATTCTGTTCACAGAGGTAATCTTTTAGTGATCTCTTGACACATGCCTATGACCAAAATAAACAGGGCAAATCTGAGGCAGCAGACCTGAAAAAAAAGGAAAAAAAAAAAAAGAAACAATATCCTCTGCTGGTTTTCCTGTATGGATGGATTTGGTGATCGTCAGCCAGATCTGAGTATGTTTATCAAAGGCAGCTGCTGGTACCATTTAAATCTAATTCAGAAATTAGAATGGCAACATTTCCCACAGTCAGTGAGTTTTCAGTAGTTTGACTAAATGCTATGGTGAGGTTGGCAATCTGACCATAGTTAGGGCCACATATTTCTCACATAATCTCATTTATCTAATAGATCCCGAGCATTGCTTAAAATGGGGATTGATGAGGTGGGTGAGGCTGCCAGTTACGGGAGGGATAAGCAAATGTCTGCTATCTAATGACCTGAAAATAATTTTGCAAGACTGTTCTGGTAGAAGGAATGTCTTTCTTTTGGAATTCACTTGTAGTTAAATACACAAAGGATATGGCCAGAAGGAAGGAGCTTATGAAGAGAAAATATATCCTTCCTTTTGAAACATTTTTTTTCTCAACATATGTGACCTTAACCCAAACTGAACACTTCCATTTTGCTGAGACTTTAAATAAAACAAACTAAAAATTGCTGGGAAGCTTGTAATAGTATTTTTTTGAAGCTTCTCTTCTTTTCAGAAGATTCAGGTATATGAATTGAATAAATGTTCTTAAGAAAAAAAAATCAATTCACTTGGCACAAATCACTATAAGCTCAAAATTTTACTATTTTTACAAGCCTTACATTATTGTATACTATACCAACTGTCTAGACAGTGCTGTTTAGTAGAAATATGATATAATGTGTATGATGTATATGTAATTTAAACATTTCTAGTATGTACATGAAAAAACAGGTGAAATTGACTTTAATATATTTTCTTTAACCCAATATATCCCAAAGATTATTTCAACATGTGATCAAGGTGAAAAATCAGCCCCATATTTTACATTCTTTTATAGAGCATCTCAGTTTGGGCTAGCCACATTCTAAGTGGTCAGTAGCCACAAGAGCTAGTGGCCACTGCCTTGGACGGCACAAATCAAGAAGACAGAGATTGCATCTGATTCAGTCACTTCCTTTCCCAGTTTAATAAACTAGGGCCTGAGGAACTGATTTTTGATCACTAGCTTTTAGGGTGCTAATGTCTCACTAGACATTCTGGGAGAAGAGCTGGTCAACTTAAAAGATGAAGTATCCTAAACTTGCCAGAGGCCGAGCCTTTTTGGACAAGAAAGAACTATCCCTAGATTAGGCAGGCCACGGGTTCCATATTTTTCTGGAAGGAAGTTACCCCTCTTTACGAACAGAAAGGTTCAAGGCGTCCATTTTTTTAACCTGTAGGGGGAGCTCTTGTCCCTTCACTCAATAAATTCTAAGCCTGGTTCTCAGAGGCCGGCAGTTTGGAGTTCTTTCACCTGGGTCTGCGGAGAGTTTGTTTTTTGGCTCCAAACCAGCAGTGCTTTCGCAATCTCCACACGTTACTGGCTGCTGAAATGCGAGGACACCAGCCGGGTGGCGGCTCGAGTCTTGTGATTCCCAGGCAGTCCGGTGAAATGATAAACAAAAGTCTTTTGTGCAATATTAATAAGCTTTAAGCACTCCCCAGCCGAGCCCCTTGTCATCCAAGTAAGTCATGTGTATCAAAAGCCCTTATATGTGAAAGTTTGTTTTCATATCTGGCCAGCGTTGAATGGGAGCCCCCTTTGCCATGTTGTAAAACAAACATTTGTTTATTTTGTGAACAGTGCTGGCAGTATGATACAGGAACTGGGGGTTGAATGGAAGGACCCCTTTCCAAGGAGGCGCCTTTGAAAACCTTTCTGCTGGACCATTTCAACTGTCAACTGATCTTGAGTTCTGTTTACATTAAGACAATAACAGTGTTTCCTAAATAAATAAGTTAGAGGCACCGTGGGCCTTAATGAAACCCCATAAATGAGTTGGGGGTGTGTGTGGGGGAAAAGTTTTTGTGCTGTGAGGAAACAATGGCTAGTTCATCTTACCACGTATCCCACGCTTGTGTTTTTAAGACAGAAGGGGGCCTTTGTGTTAATTACACTGGTAGAACTCCCCTGGTAGAGCAGTCCCCTGGACCAGTGGTACAAAAGATGTGACATTCTGCCCATGTGAATATCACACTGCCAAACAGACTGTCTCTAAGCTGAGATGTATTGGTCACGCCTCCCCCCACCCTTCAGCTGATCAGCTAACCTCTCCTGGTGTGCAGAGAAAACAAATAAAAACTGTAAGACTAAACTATCTGCTGCTGGGGGTGTCTGGCTTTTTCCTTGGTTGGTTTAGAGCTTCCAGGAATCCACTTCAGTTTCTGAATGGTCCATGTTGTCTTTAGGCACCACAGTCATCAAGGCCAGGTGGTTTAGAGCAGAGGAGGCTGTGCTCATCCAGGAGGCTGCCTTCTAGTGGGTTTTCCTGGGAAACAGGGATTTCAGCTTGTTACTGGAAGTTCCATATCTGAGCAAAAGGCACATTCCAGGTCAGTGTTTTTCAACCTCTTTTATCTCATGGCATACTTGACCCTGTAGTTAAACTTCCACAGAAAACTGAAATTATGTTGATTAAAAAAAGAGTAAAAAAAGAATATACTTACTGTGCTTTGAACATCTTTTGAAAATAATTAATGATCTTTAAAAATTTTCATGGCACCTGGCATCCTTTCCCGGCACACCTGGGCAGACCCAGGTGCTGCAGCATACCCACCACCAGTTGAAAATCACTGTTCTAGACGAAGACTGAAGGCTAAAGATGGAGAACCAGTAGGCCTCATTGTAAACTAAATAAATAAATAAATACTGTGGTGGCATCATACAAAGTCTCTAAAATAGAGATCTTCATCAGTTAAGTAGTTTCAACCATAAGGATTCCTTATTTGTTTTGTTCCACA
Source organism: Loris lydekkerianus (assembly GCA_963574355.1). NCBI lineage: Eukaryota > Metazoa > Chordata > Mammalia > Primates > Lorisidae > Loris > Loris lydekkerianus. The sequence continues at coordinate 6,849 of CAUYPK010163043.1, read as the reverse complement.
CATATTTTAATATGAATTGAATCTTAATCTTAGCAGTCAAATAATTTTATAACTTGCTTTTTGGGGGTTAACATTTTTTCATGTGTATTTTCTCCAAGTTGCCCCAAAATAATTATTTTGATGAATTACAAACTTCTAAGTGAATGTACCATAATTTGCATATGTTTCTTTTTTCTTATGATATTTATACTTTTTCAATATTATAAATGATATTATAATGAATGTCCTCATACCACAAATTCTTTCTTTCTTAGAGAAATATTAATTGGGCTAAATCCTGATCCATTAAATCTTGTTTTTGATATATAATATCATATAGTTTTTCGGAGAATTTTAAAATAGCTTATTTTTCAGACTATACTGTTACCTCCTCCTTTATTCTCTTTTCATACCCTCTTTCCCTTTTTCTTCTTCTTCTTTTTTTGTTTTTTGAGACACAGTCTCACTCTGTCACCCTGGGTAGAATCACTTGAGCCCAAGAGTTTGGGTTGATGTGCTCTTCCCTCAGCCTCCTGAATAGCTGAGACTGCAGTCCCCCACCATGATGCCTGACAAGTTTTTCTATTTTTAGTAGAGATGGGGTCTTACTCTTGCTCTGGCTGGTCTCAAACTTCTGAGCTCAGGCAATCCATCTGCCTTGGCCTCCCAGAGTGCTGGGATTACAGGTGCGAGCCACCATGCCCCATCTTGCTCTTCTTAGTTGTTTAGGAAAATCTCTCCACCTTTGTGAGCTCTCTAAAATACTCACATATTAAATATCACTTCTTATATCTCTTTATAAAACTGATTCTGGAATGTTGTCCCTTGAGATCTTTAGATGAGTATATTAAATGCAACGTATTTTCACCATTATAATGTTTTAACCTGTAATACATAAATTCCTACTTGTTATGGCCTAGACACATGTAAGATATACTTAGTTTTAGACTGATTTCTAATTTTTATATCATTTATTTACTTTCCAATAGCTTAATATGGTAGATACCTTTTGAGAAGTCTACCCAGTCCAATAGCGAGACCTCCTTGGTCTATAGGAACATGGCCATGCTTGACCACCTGACTGCTACCCACTCTCTACCCCATGTCTGACGGGCACCTGGAATAGACTGAGCCATGCATTGTCATGGGAACAGACAGAAAGAGGTAGAGGGGTAGGAGGATGGGGAGGAAGTCAGAAGGGGGGAGACAGAGAATGAATGCAGCAGACCCCCAGAGAAAAACAGAATTAGGAGCTGGAGAAACATTGTTTTCTGGGTTCCTAATGATTTTCCAGTCTTTAATTTCAGTCAGTCATTTTCCAAGTCTCGCTACATTTTCTTGGCCTTGAATTTGGAGAGATACCTCACCCCAGAATTTTCATAATAAATCTTCCTACCCTCTTTCCTCCTCTCCTCCCTCCCCTTCCTCCATGTGTGTGCTAATTCTGTTACTAATACGGTCTACAACAAATGGATCTGGACATAGAAATCCCTTGGTGATGTGTAAATCCACGTAGCTTAATCATAAAGTAATGAATTTGGATGTTGACAAAAGTTTTAGATGTTTTCTTCCTCTGACATGTGGGGCTGTCAGGTTGAAACATGGTATAATTCCATTTATGATAGTGAAGCAATAGAATCCTGTGAAACACATCCCCCCCCTTTAAATTATTGACACTGTAAAAAGTAGCTTATCACAGCTGCTCTAAGTGCTGGACAGTTTGGATGTTCTTACACAATGACTTTAATTCAAGACTTTTGGGTGACCACATAACATCGATCCACTCAAAGGGCAAAATGGATAGAACAGATTCTTCTGGAACGCTAATAAAATAAATGTGGTTAACTCTGGAGGCAGAAGGTAAAATTTTCAGGTATCATGCTCTTTGTTCTTTTTTTGGCAAAATTAAAAGAGAATTCCAAGAAAACCCTGAAAGTTCTCACACTTTCTCACATATATCCTGGAGACTTTTCCCTCCAAAGTCTGAGAGTGACTGATGAAGAGGTGATAAAAATTAGAATCTCATTCCAAAAACTGATGCTCTCCAGAAGATGTCTAGAAAACCTGGCTGGGTGCTATGGACTATTATTGCTGATCTTATATTTTCTCTCTTTCTTCTTTTTTGCTTCTGTTTATCGATTGTTTTTTAAATCAAGGCATAAAACGGGGAATACTGGAAGGTGAGAGTGGGGTATCTTCCTTATAATCAGAGGAAGCTTTCATTCTGGGAAACAAAGGACACCAGCTTCACTAATTGGAATGAATTATAAATCATGTTCCCTCTCAACTTGTTGGGTGGTATTTTCCTACTAAAAGATCTAACTGATCCTGAAAAAAAAAAAAAAATGCCTCTTCCATTAGAGCTGTGGAGATTCTGGTAACATGGGAAGGAACTGACATTTTGGAAACTCCAGACAGATCTGTTTCTGCCAATGGAGCGATTGTGTGTGTGTTTATGTTACAAACAATTGGACTAGCCTTTTATGACTGTGATTGTACAATAAGGAGCAATGGGCAAAGCCATCAAATCATTTTCAATTGGCCTCTCAGTGTCTTTCCTGTTTGCTGACTAGCTGGAGTTCATCAGTGGATTGACATATTTTCTAGCATATGTGACCTCAGGCAGTCACTCTCCATTTTTTTCCCTGCCAGTGTTTTGTTCATTCATTTAATTAAAATCTACTGAGTGCCCAGAAAATGCCTGGAATCATGCTGGACACAGTGATCGCCACTTAGAGCAGATACGCTTGCTCCTGCTCCATGGACCCCTGGTCTGCTGCAGTCATTAGGTGCTCACTGAGCGATTGTGAGCCAGAGAGCCAAGCAGGCAGCACACGGAGTGCACAGTGCCCAGCCCCAAGCCACCTGCTGCCTCCTTAGTGAGATGAGGGAGGTCCCGTGAGGTGCTCCCTAAGCAGTCTGACCTGTAGGGATGTGGCGAAAGGTGAACAAGGACTGAACACAGGCAGAAACCATCTTGCTGGCATGATCTCCAAAATCCTCACTGAAGAGGGGTTTTGGCTACATCTCGAGGACAGGTAGGGCTGCAGAGATCTGCAAGTGGAAACTACGAAGGGGCAGCAGGGACAGTGTAACTATGCTGGGGAGGCCTCGGCTGGAGCTGGAAGACATGGAATGTTGGTATCTGACAGGGATTGAAGAGCCTTGAATACCTTAAGAAGCCTGGACTTGATCCTAAGGACAATGGGGTGCCAACTTTTGAATATCCCTCTTCCCTTCCATAGATTCTTTTTGACTCAGCCCCAAAGGTTCCAAACTTAGGCATTTTCTTCTTTCTTTTCTTCCTCCAGATGAGGATCCACACCCTGGTCTCCCTCATCAGATTCTCATCTATTCTCTTCGAGTTTTGTAGTAAAAAAAAAAAAAAAAAAAGAGAACTTTCAATTAAAAGCTCAATTAAGAAAGGACTCAACAACTAGATGTAGAGTGATGTGGACTCGACTGGTTACCTGTGGTCTCCAGTGGGTTTCCCAGAAGAGCCTTCTTACAGAGAGGGCCTCCAGAATGCATGTGCCAGAAGACATGCTTGTGGAAGGGGCAGGAGCAGGTTTCTAAGAATATCTGCAGGCCGGTGAGAAGATCGCCAAGGAGATTTGTGCTGTCTTTCTTGAAGCCTGGGATGTTGAAACACAATGACAGCTCTTTTCTAACCAATTTAGGAAATTTTCCAGAAGAACATACACACATATACATACAAACATATGCACATATACAACACATATATATTAAAATATAACCTAGAAAAAAGCTATTTTTCTAGTCTTTATGAAGGTATTTCTTTGGGGTTTTAGCACAGGTGTTTGGTCTTCCTTCCGCACATACATCAATTAAAGATTTTTCTCATTGGCTATTAGGTTGAGTCTACAGAGCTCTGTCTTTTTTTCCCCTTTGGATTATTTTGCTCTTCACTCAATATATTTTTGATCTAGACCACACCTGCCTTCTCCTTTTTAGGGGTTGTATGCTATATTGCAGAAAGAGAATGAGCTGGGGGAGAGGTTGGAGTGAGAAAATCAGATCATTCTGAGTAAAATGTCTTATTGAAAAATAATGTTGGGAATGACCCCCCCAAAGGTGTGCTTTTCAAACCCCCAGGCTGGAGGGACAAATCATGGCTGGAAATTTTATTTTACCCTAACCCTAACCTACAGGTAGCAAGTTAAGTGCTATTTTATTTTACTTTTGGCCTCCAGACTAAAGATAGTGATTGCACATGAGGCCTGGAGGTGCGTGCAGGGCATCCCAAGTTGTGATCCTTGGGCTGGCTGGGGAGTGGGTGAACACCACAGTCAGGCTGCAGAGGGCAGTGTGAGACCATGGCGCCACCAGCCCTGGAGCAGGGCCAGTGCTGCTCCTAATATAGGCCACCTGCGGTGTTTCAAGATAAATTATGTTAGATGGGGAAAGTAGTCTATTGGATTTGCAGTAAATGTGTGCTAGTTAGCTTTACCCCAAGGAAAGTCTTTCTAGGATTTTCCCCTCTCCACCAATTTCAAGACATGAAGTACTAAGATTGGGACTGAGTGGCAAACTTGGACCCTCTTCACTTTTCTGAGATGTGAATGTCTCATGACAATTAAGAAGATATGTAGTGCCTTACGATGCACTGAAATTTAACTGTACTGGGTGTTAATGAAGCTCTGGGTATGGAGAAACACTTCTTTAATAATAATAATAATAATAATAACAACAACAACAACAACTCAGGAACTTCTAAGTCTTTTTTCTGGACCAGTAGGTACTGTAGCAAGTTTGCTGCAGCAGCCTTTTGCTCAAGAGCTGGTTCTGAGTGGTCAGGGTCCTAGCAAGATGGACTTCCAGGAGGGAAGGAGGTCAGTGGGTCTTAGAGAAAATGGTTGATCTGGCATAGAGGTTAAGTGCATGCTTTAGATTCAAGAATCCCTGGGGTCAAATTTGCCTCTCAAATTTACCAGCTACTACCTCAGTTTCCTCCCCTGTAAAGTTGGGATAATCATGATAGGGGTTTCCTAGAGGTGGTGGATTAAGTGAGATAGTCTATGTGAGATGCTCAGCACAGTGACCCATAGCAGGCATTATCCAGAACCCAGTATTGTTACTAGCATTCAATTCACAAGTATTTATCAAGCACCTATTAGGGGATTAGACAGTGGAGCACATCGACATGATCCTCTCTGGCCTAGTGAGAAGGACAGACATTGAGCACTTACTACTTTAAGGCAGGGCTTGCAGGTGCGGAGCAAAGTGAGGAATAGCACGGGTTCCAGTGCCTGCGTGCCCGAGTTTGAATCCTGCTCTGTGACTTCTAGCTGTGTGGTCCTTGGAAAGTCACAGATCCTACTAGACTTCTACTTCATAGGGTATCACAACGTTTAAATGTGTTGATTTTTATAAAGTCTTAGAATAATGCCTGCTATATGGAACAGTGGGCATTATATAACTGCTTATCATCACCAAGTGTGCTGAGCTTTGAAAGGAAGATCAGGGCACACAAGACTTGTAGAAAGACCTAAGTGAATGTCGTCTGAGTGAAATTCTACTAAGGTGGAAACGAGTCACAAAGGAAATGAGGGTGAAAAAAGGCAGGGTGGATTTACATGTGTTCTTATGAGATAATCTCCAAGATATAAACTTAATGATAAAAAGCTGTGGAGAAGGCCGGTATATATAGTATGCCCCATTTAGATAAAATAAGAATTAAGTTTATTAATCTATTACCTATTTATGTGCATACATGTCTATCATCAATCAATCAATCAATCATATCTGTGTTTACTCATACAGTATTTTATTCACTAAGATTTCTAATGGTATTGGCTAGAGGTGGGTGATCTGAGGGATTGTAATGGAAAGAAGGCTTATTCTTGGACTATTTGAAATTTATGAGTATTTATTACTTCTTAGGTTAAAAAAGGAAACTAGAGAAATGATTAAGGGAGTAGGTATACACCTTTGTAATCTTCAGAATAAAGGACAAATAGTAAAACTTGGGTTACTTCTTGGTTTCAGGTAATGGGAGTCCATGTTGCTGAGTCCCTTGGGGAGTGGAGAACAAGCCCTCTCCTCCTTCCTAATGCCACGACCCTTTAATACAGTTCCTCATGTTGTGGTGACCCCCAACCATAAAATTATTTTCGGTGCTACTTCATAACTGTAATTTTGCTACTGTTATGAATTGCAATGTAAATATCTGATATGCAGGGTGGTCTTAGGCAACCCCTGTGAAAGGGTCGTTCGACCCCCAAAGGGGTCACGACCCGCAGGTTGAGAACTGCTGCTCTAGTGCGATCATGAGTGCACAGATCATTCCTAAAGCACAGCTTTTCTGCTGATTCTTACAGTTTTCTCAGGCTACCCTCTGACCTCTCAGATTATTTTCTCTGGGAAAATATGTTTTACATCCCTCACTTTAACCTGATTTTACTGTCTCTGTTCCTTTGGGGACTAAGAGGCAGTACACAGCGAGAAGAAACCTTTGGTCCTCAAACTACTACAGGCAGGAAATTGGCTAGAATGCCACTCAGCTGCAAACAGCCAGTTCTTATGGAAAAAAGATGACTCAGAGGGCGAAGGTGAGAGCCTAGTGAGGTCAAGGGCTGTGGAGAATCAGTCACTCCCCAGAAACAGTCTTGGCCCTAATCCAGGAGCTGGTGACTTGTGGCAGGGTGGATTTCAAAACTGCTGTGGTCTAGTGATTGTTATGTACCTTGCGTTCCCACACTTTCTTTTTTTTTTTTTTTTTATTATAGATAAAAATATGCACCATAGATGTGGCCCGACCCATTACCCTCCCTCCACCCAAACCTCCCCCCTCCCTTCCCCTTCCTTGGTCCTTTCCCCAAAGTCTTGTGGTATAGTTGGGTTATAGCC
>CAUYPK010163042.1:0-32096 GCA_963574355.1 Loris lydekkerianus | reverse complement strand
TGGGATACAGGGCCCAAAGGTGAAGGGTAAATAAGGGTAGCAGGGGAAGAAGGTAGGGTGAAAACCATGTAGGCCCGTCCACAGGGGATTTTCTAGAATTTCTTTTCTTCTCTTTTCTAGATCTTCTTGGAGTGTTTTGATCTTGTTTTGCACGATCTGCCCTACTGTTTTCCATGGTGGTTGCATCATTTTACATTCTCACCAATAGTGCACAAGGATTCCAATTTCCCTATATTCTTGCCAACACTTGTTTTATTTATATATTTATATATGTATATGTATTTATATATTACATATATTACATATATTATATATATTTATATATACATATATTATATGTATATATTTATATATACATATATTACATATATTATATATGTATTTATATATTATATGTTTATATATGTATATGTATTTATATATTATATATATGTATGTATTTTTTTTTTTATATAGTAGTCATGGTTGTGAAACAGTGCAATGTAAGTTTTTATTTCCCTTGGGTAAAATACCTAGGAATGGGATTGCTCGGGTAAATACCAAAGAGTGGTAAATCTATGTTTAAATGTATATTAAACTGCTGACCTGTTTTCCAAAGGGGAGACATTCTCCTTAGCAACATTGAGGGTTTTAGTTGCTCTGTAACCTCTTGATAATTGTCCTTTTTAAACTTTAGCTATTCTAGTAGGTATGTAGTAGTCTTTCAATGTGGTTTTAATATTAATTTTCTTTTTTTCATTTCATTTTATTTTTATTTCAGATTAATACGAGGTTATAAACAATTAGGTTATAATGTTTGCATTTGTTAGGTAAAGTCCCTGTTGCAGCTGTGTCCCACACCCAGGAGGTGTGCTATGTACCCTTACATTGGGCACATTAGGTGGGTAATTTTCATTTTCTTAATGACTAATGACATTTAACTTCTCATGTGCCTATACCATTTGTGTCTCTTCTGCAGTAAAGTGTTCAACTCACTTGCACATTTTAAAATTGGACTATTTTTCTTAGTATTTGCCTTCTTTTGGATACAGATATCTCTTTTACTTTTTTTTTTCCTGCCAATCTGTGGCTTTGTCTTTTTATTTCTTTTACAGTGATTTATGAAGAGCAGCAATCTTTACGTGTTTTGTGTTTCACCTACAAAGTCTTTGCCTAAGCTGGGTCACAAAGATTTTCTTCTGTGTTTTCTTCCATAAGTTTCATCGTTTTAGGTTTTGCCTTTAGGTCTATGATAGGTTTTTAGTTGATTTCTGTGTATGGTGTGAGAGTTTAGATGATTTCTGTGTATGGTGTGAGAGTTTTCTTGTTGTTTTGCATATAAACACCCATTCTTTGTAGCATTCTTTGTTTAAAAAGTATCTTTTTTCCATTGAATTACCTTGGCACATTTGTATCCAATCAATTGACCATATAGACATGGGTCTGTTTTCAGATTTTATTCTGTTCAATAAGTTTAAATTGAAATTTAAAAAGATTGTGTCACACAAAGGATTTTATTGATTTTCTCAAATAAGTGGATTTTAGTTTTATGATTTTCATTGTTTTCTGCTTTTTATTTCAATAACTTCTGATATTTACTATTTCTTATTTTCTGTTTTGGGTTTAATATTTTTCTTCTTTTAAATAGTTTCTTAAGGTAGAAATGGAAGCCATTGATTTGAGACCTTTTGCTTTTTCTAACTGAGTTGAGTGCTATACATTTTCTCCAAGGTACTGCTTTATTGGCATCCCACAACTTTTTTTTTTTAAACAGGTCTTGACTGTCATCCAGGCTGGTTTTGAACTCTTGGGCTCAAACAATCCTCCTACTTCCTAACTTAGCCTCCTAAATTGCTGGCATTACAGGAGCCACACCTGGCCCTCCCACTATTAATCTGTGATATTTTCATTTTCAATTAGCTCGATATGATAATTTTCTTTTGAGTTCTTCTTTGATCTTGGGTTATTTAGAAGTATGTTATTAATTTCCAAGTATTTGGAGGTTTTTAGATAATTTTCTGTTATTGATTTCTATTTTAGTTACTTTATGGTCAGAGAACTGTTTTTGCATAACTTGAATCTTTTAAAATGTATCCATAGCTCAAAATATGGTCTGTCTTAGGTAAATGTTCCATGTGTAGTTGAAAAGAATGTGTGACCTATAAATGTCAATTAGGTCAAGTTGGCTGATAGAATATTCAAGTCTTCTTTATCTCAATGATTTTCTGTGTACTTACGCTATCAAATTTTGGGAGAATATCATTAAACTCTTTGACTAAAATTATGAAATTGTCTATCTCTGCTGTTCTGTCAACTTTTGCTTCATATATTTTGAAGCTCTTTTACTAGATATATAAACATTTAGGATTATTAGATTCTCTTGATGTATTAACACTTATATCATTATGAAATGATCTTTTAACCTTTACCAATATTCATTGCTTTAAATCTACTTTGCCTGATGATAGTATTACCACTACAGTTTTCTTTTTCATTAATGTTTATGTGGCATGTAATTTTTTATACTTTTATTGTAATCTAGTTTTGACTTCATATTTAATGTGCATTTTTGTAGGTAGCATATAGTTGGGTTTAATATTTTATCCATTCTGATAATTTTTCTTTTCTTTTCTTTTCTTTCTTTCTTTCTTTTTTTTTTTTTTGAGACAAAGTCTCATTATGTTGCCCTCGGTAGAGTGCTGTGGCATCACAGTTTACAGCAACCTCAAATTCTTGGGCTTAAGTGATTCTCTTGCTTCAGTCTCCCAAGTAGCTGGGACTACAGGCACCCGCCACAATGCCCAGCTATTTTTTTGTTGTAGTTGTCATTGTTGCTTAGCTGGCCTGGCTGGGTTCAAACCCGCCAGCCTTGGTGTATGTGGCCAGCACCATAACCACAGGCACTGAGCCAAGTCTGACAATTTCTGCCACACCGAATTGCCAGATTGAATGTTTATACCACTCACATGAATGGGATTATTAAAATGGTTAGGTTGAAGTCTATTAGTCTATTGTTTTGCTATTTGTTTTCTATCTTTTCTCTGTTTCTGTTTTCTTCTTTTTCTGCTTCTTAAAAAGCATATTGAGTATTTTTTATGATTCCATTTTACCTCTTTTATTCACTTCAGGGCCAAGACTAGGGTGAGGAAACTCAGATACCTTGTTTGCAAAATTTAAAGGGACATCAAAAAACTTGGTAGTCAAGATAAAAATTTTAATGTAATATTTTAAAAAGTCAATATTAATGCAAAAAATCCATGATGAACAAGATGTCAGAATTTTAAATAAAAAATGTAATCAACATTTCTATTTTTCTATGCTCAGCCTCCAGTATAACTCAGTAAAACACTATTACTGACTGCGGGTAACGTTTTCTTGTTTCTTTTTTACTTGTCTATTCATTTTGTATTTTATTCTGGACATTGTGGATGACGCATTACAAAGACTTTATATTCTGTTTTTTTCCAATGAAGAACATTGAGTTTTGTTCTAGAAGGCAGCTGTATTATTGGCAGATCACTTTGATCTTGGTGAGTCTTGATTTGAGGCTGTGTTAGAATGGGCATATTTCAGAGGTTATGATCCTTCTTTCTAAAGTATGGTCCTTCTGGAATTTCAATGGAAAGACAGGTAGGTGTTTACCAAGTTGCTGTAACTTGGCAGGGGACTTGAACTCAAGCTCTCTCTCCCCAGCACTGGGCAGCAATTTTTATCTCTGCTATGCTCTTCAGCCTTCTAGCTATTTCTTTCTGCTAGGTATTTTGTAGTCTCATCCTTTGAACCCACAGTTCAGAGGTCAGCCACATATTTGAGGGCACTTGGTGCTAGCTTTCTAAACTCCTCCCATTGTTGTTCCCTTTCCCTCCCTGTTCAATTTTTAGTTTGTCTGTCAGGCTTGGACACTGCTCTCACTTTCTGGCGCAGTAAAACAGCTGCTTTCTGCTTGACGTTATTTTTTGTTGTAATCTAGAGAAACTTTTTGGAGGAGAAGCCAGACAAATGTGGATCTCACCCACTATGATCCCCTTCATTCAAGAGCCATACTCCCTGCAGTTTCTTACCCCACCCCCCAGCTGCTCTCCATTGCCTTTGAAGAGTTGTTTTTTAAAAGTTTGTTCAAGATTTATAATTGTTATTGGAACAAGGGTCAGTTTGATTTAACTTGAATATTACCAGAAGTTGTAAGTTCTTCTTGCAAATTTTGATATGTAGTATTTTCTAGTTTAAAATATTTTCTGGTTTTTTTTATTTAGTTAATGATTATTATTTTTTGATGTTAACCAGTTTAATGTAAGCATTCCAAAACGTATATCAGCACATTGTACCCCATAAATGCATTAATGTACACAGTTGTGATTTAATATAAAAGATTTTTAAAGTCTTCATATGTATTATAGAATATTTTATTTACTATTCACACCTTTCCTCACACCCTCTTACTCAGGCTAGAAGTTATGCTCAAAATTTCCAAAACCTGCCCTGCATTTCTCCTGTCTGCCTCTTTACTTGATTTGTTTCCTATCCTGCAACATACTCTCTTTTCCACCTCAACCTGCCCATAGTTAATGATTATTTATTGAACTTGCTGTACAATATAGACACTGTTGCAGCCACAGGGACTGTGGCTAAGTTTTTCTCATCACTAGCAATGCTTTGGGATTTGCTCATGGATTAGTTAGAGGTGTGTTTATTTTCAAGGGTAGATAGATTTTATAGTTATAAATTTTTAAACATTTCAATTTGTATTCCACTGTTGTCAGAGACACATTGTATGTTATCATTTATTTTGGCTTTTTTTAAGCCTTATATCACAGCATATAATCTAGTTTTATAAATATTCCCATGTGCTGTTAAAAAAGGACTCTTATTGATTTGTTGGCTGTGATTTTCTGTATATATCATTTAGGGGAAATGTGTTGTTTAAGTCTTTTCTGTTCTTTCTGATTTTTGTCTTTTTCCCTTCATTTTCTAAGGGAAATATGTTAAAAATCTTCCATCATAATTGTGAATTTGTCTATTTTTCCTTTTCATTTTGTGAGGTTTTGCTTTATATATAGGATATGTCATTGGGTACATGTGGATTTTTAATTATATATTTTACTATTATATCTAAACTTTCATCTTTCTGAAATGTTTCTATCAGTAGCAATGCTATTTGTTTTACAAAAACATTTATTGTCTCATATCAATATAAGTATATCACTTTTGTTGCGTGGCATGTCTTTTTCTTAATCCTTTTAATTTTTTTTTTTTTTTGAGACAGAGTCTCAAGCTGTTTCCTTGGGTAGAGTGCCATGGCATCATCATGGTTCACCTCCAAGTCTTGGGCTCAAGTGATTCTCTTGCCTCAGTTTTTTCTATTTTTAGTAGAGATGGGGTCTTGCTCTTGCTCAGGCTGGTCTCAAACTTGTGAGCTCAAGCAATCCACCTGCCCCAGCCTCCCAGAGTGCTAGGATTACAGGAATGAGCCACTGCACCTGGCCAATCCTTTTAATTTCTTATATTTTATATGTTTCTGTAGAAATAACTTTTAGTTGGACTTTGTTTTTTTCCTCCTCCTCCTCCCCCCCTCCTCCTTCTTCTTCTCTTTTTTTTTTTTTTTTTTTGGACAGGGTCTTTCTCTGTTGCCCAGGTTAGAGTGCAGTGGCATCATCAGTGCTCACTGCAACCTTAAACTTTTGGGCTCAAGTGATCCTTCTGCCTCACCCTCCTGAGTAGCTGGGACTATGGATGCACACAACTATGTCTAGCTATTTTTTCCCTAGTTTTTGTGGAGTTGGGTGATGGGGTCTCACTTTTGCTCAGGCTGGTCTTGAACTGGCCTGAAGCTATCCTCCTGCCTGGGCCTCCCAAAGTTCTAGGATTACAGGGGTGAGCCACCATGCCCGGCCACAAGTTATTTAGTTGGATAACTTGTTCCTTTTTCATTTAATAGCATTACAAATAAATTTGGTTTTAAATAAATCACCTTATTATAGTATCCGCTTTCTACTTTTTCTACCTATTCTGGTATTTTTCTCTTCTTTCTTGCTTTCTTTTAGATGAAGTATTTTTGTTATGATTCCACTCCCCTCCATGGGCTTAGAATGTACTCTTTCAATATTCTTTTAGTGGTTATACTAGAGATTAAAACGTGTGTCCTTGATTTATCAAAGTTTAATATAAATTAGTCCTTTTACTTCTTCCTTGAAGGTAGAAGTTTGTTAGAATACCTTCTGCTTATCTGCTTTCAGTGTATAAACTATTATTGTAACATATTTTTAATTCCATATATATTTTAAATCCCGTGAGACATTATTATTATTGATTGATGTTCATTTAGGTTTTCCCAGATAATGACTCTTTATGCTGCTCTTCATCGTATTCTGCATCTCCCTTAACATTGTTTTGATTGTTCATTCTTTCTCTGCCTCTCTCTCCATCTTTCTTTTCACTGCCTCTCTGATTCTCTCGCCCCTCCCACTGCCCGCCCCCACCCAGACATAGTTGAGTTCCAGGACATTAGGTACATACCTGATGAAATCCTACTGTGCACATTTCAGGTGCTGCTGGGATAATCCCATGTACTTATCTTAAAGTTCAGTTTAGCTAATTTCCTCAAAGCGAGGTCAATCTTTTTCTTTTAATAACCTAATAAGGTGAGTATACCTTAGGGTATGCTTAGTCTACATTAAATTTTCACTAAATCACTGCTTAGAAGAAATCTGGATGGCAAGAGACAAGTAATTAACAAAGAAAAATCATGACGTTATCCCTGGGGGTGAGGGGATCTTCAAATCTTGTTGTCTGTGTTGAATTTTACAAGAATGTATTCTTAAAGGCACATTACATTTCTGTAGAAATAGCAACAAAAATTAAAGCTAACTTTAAAACTTCTCAAAAGGATGTATCTAATGTATCAGTCAACGTGAGGAAGACATAGGAAAACAGCAGCAGCTGGAACGGCGACCATCTGACAAAGAAACAACAGCAGGGAGTTTCAGGTGAGCTTCATGTGCACTTAAACCAAAGTTCTCATTTTACTGATGAGGACACAGAGGCTGAGGGACTGAGCCTTACAGAGAAGACTCAGCCAGCGAGGCTGAGTGACCACTTGTTTCCTGAGGTGGGTAGTATCAATGAAATGGAGTTGTTGTGACCTCCCGATGGGATGTTCTTTTCCTTGAAGAGTTGTGGCCTCTGATTCTCAGTGACTCTTTAACCCCCTTTGCTATTTGAGGTTCCAGATTATAATTTTTGAAGTGTCCAGTAGAACGTGCAGCATTTACTGCTAACGTACAGCGTACATACTAACTGATAGTAGTGGAGCAACAGAGATTGTTTTCTGATAAAAATCAGTCAAGCATGAGGAGAGGTGAGACTTTTAGATATAGGGGGGATGAAGAAAAAGCTCCTTTGGGTCATTATGGAGTGTGCAGAAAAGGCCGTGGATTTAGATCCTGCCACACACAAACTGTATGTATCATCTACTTGATGTGAAATCAACTAGAAGGACCTAACATCATTGTATTCTCTAGTCTCCAAGAATCCATCACATTGTGGTGTGCCCCTTCCATGAAATATAGTTGTTGGAGAGTGGCTGCCTTGCTAAGGACTTCACTTCTTACCCCTGCTGTTTTGAAGGGACGACGTGACTGGCTGCTGGCAAATGGAATCTAGTGGAGAGGACTCATGCCAGTCCCAGGTTAGGACCCTAACTGCTCCTATGCGATCCTGCCTGCTCTCTTTGTCAGCTGCAGAGCAGCATTGGAGGGAAGCGCCCGGTCCCTAAATGACTACCGGGAACAGAACCACTGCCTCCATTGCTACCAATTGAAGTTTACATGAGTTATGAGCAAGAAAAAGACTTCTGTGTTGAGCCATTGAGATTCTGGGGTTTACCTATTATTATAGTCAATGACATCTAACTTGACTTATAAAATGTAATTTCTCCTTAAAGTAGTTGAAGCAAAGCTTGTGGAGGAGAGGGCAACACCCAATGAAACCAAAGATCCTCAGCATGTGTTAGTTCATCAAGCAATCAAACCTAGGTCAAGATACAGTGTGGACGCCTTTCTCCACAGAACACCCTGAGAATTGAAAGTTATATAGTAGTCACATTTTATTACTTATAAAACAACTCACAATATAAACTATCTCATGGACCTCAACTCTCTACATGCACCAGGCTCATATAAACCTTAATATCATCTGTTTTATGGAAGAAAATATTAACATCTGTTAAGAGCCCCTGCACAGAGAAGAATCTTTTTCTGGGAGATGTTCCTGCACTCACATTCAACTTCCAGGTGAATAAAACTAAGCTTTTTTTTTTTTTTTTTTTGCTTCTTCCAAAAATATCATTTATTACATAGCATTTACTACTTGAAAAAGAATCCTAGAATATTTTGATGAGTAATATTTGGAACAGTAACTTTTATGTAGGAAGGGTCCTTTTCTCTGTTGGGTGTACAGGACCCTGGGATTCTTCATGATCTAGTCACATGGAACTTGGTCAGCTCCTCCCAGTGCTCCCTGCACTCACAGGGGCTGCTTTTTGTTTGGAAGGAAGTGATGCCAAAGACTTGGTTTGGTAGATTTTGACTTTCTTGTTATAGAGTGGCATTTGCAAATATTACTTCTATGACAATAGTTACTGGATTTTTTATTTAGTCTGGAAACATGAACAGAGATTTCCAAGCCTCTGGGTGATGGGGGCAGAAAAGCAGCATTCTTGGAAGCTATGTGAGTACCCACTGGTGCTGCCACCTGCCTCCCAAGAGTTAGGGACACCAAGAACCATCATCTGTGGTCAGTGGTGTGGTGGCAGTGATCCTTAAATTGTTTTATAGGAAAACACAGAGAAGCAGACCAGGAAGGCCAGTGGAGGGCCACAGTGAGCCTGGACTCAAAGTTCCACAGCCAAGGCTGTTCACACAACCCTACTTACTACTCATCAGAGCTGCTAGCTGGCTTCCCCAAACTGTTCTGGGGGAAGGTACTGCTAGGGTTCTCTGTAAGACTCACACAGGACATGAAGAAAACCAGCTGTGGGCAACACAGAGATGAGAAAAAAGTTGGCTATAATTGGGTGGAGGAGAAGTCACCCAGTGTAATAAGCACAGGCTTTGGAATCCAACAGACCTGGGTTCAAATCCCAATGCGTCAACTCTGTTTAGCTGGTAGCCGTGGGCAAGGTCTTTCTCTGATCCTCCCTACCTATAATTGGGTCTAAATACTCACCATACCATCCGGAACTGCTCTGAAGATTAAATGGAACAATACGTCTGCTACGAGGAAGGCAGTCAAGAAAGGAAGGCCAGTCAGAGAAGCCTCTGAGCCACGCTTAGTGGGACCCAGGAGGGAAGGTCTTCTAGTTGTTTGGATCTTATAACAGCAATAAAATTCTTCATTTGAGCTCAGTCTGTCTTTGGAGTACTTACCTTCTTTTCTATTCTGGTATATCCTGAGGAAAGATTACAAACAATTCTAAAATTGAAACTTAACTCCATCTCAGTACAGCAGATTTCCCTGGGCTCCTGAATGGGGATAGAGTGGCTGGCAGAGGGGCTGTGGAACTGGGGAGTGCATTAGTGGGAAAGAGCAATTGCAGCGTCCAGACAGGGGGCAGTTGTGCTAAGGCTGGAGGGGGACCTGGGGAAGTCATGCCGCAGAAGTGTTTGTGCTCTTTCTTCCCTTGCTGTATCTCTATTATTATATTTTGGGTTGCTCTATTGATATTTCAAAATGTTAAAAGTCCTTCCCTATCCCAGCATTTTTATCATTATAATGATCCACCAGGTTCCCCTTTGCTCCTGCAGAGATTAAACATTGTCTTTTTGTTTTCAGAAATAAAGCCACTGTCCTGCAGCTGCGTCCATCCCTACTGGGGCCTGGAGCACACCTGCAGAAGCTGACCTTCCTGGACCACACTGGCAGCTCTGCAGTTAACAGCCCTGCTGAGTCCTCACCCCCAGGAGGTCCCAGAGACTCCCCGGTGCTGACAGCAGGTGGGGGCCTCTCAGGCAGAGCCCTGTAACCACCTCAGTCATGTTGGAGAGAGTAGGGCTTTGGGCCCATCTGTCAGCGGGAGGGGGTGCTGGGCTGCCTAGGGCTAGTAGGATTTGGGGAATTGAGGTTCTGGGAGTCCCAGATGTTAGTCTCACTGTAGCCCGATTCTGTCATTTTCAAGTTTTTTTTTTTTTTTTTCCAGCAGAGAAAACAGTAACATCCTACAGTTACAGGATTTTTCAGGGCCCTAGAAAAATTGGGAGTCTCTCTCTAAATAACAATGAGAATTTGTTCTGAGCCTCTGTGATACAAGAAACGAGAAAGGAAATGATTCCTAAAGGCAAAAATAAAGTGGCTTTTAAGTATCAGGTTATCATGGCCACGTCTTTTTTAGTAAGGAAATATCTGATTTGGGGCAGCTGCTGATGAGCTCTTGGCTCTCCCGCCCAGTTGCAGATGGCAAACTGTGCCCTTGATGTGGGTTGTGATGCTTAGTTTTGCCACAGGCTGTCTTTGGGGTAAGTGACAGAGAATTCCTATGAAGAGCAATCCATACTGGTCTGGTAACCCTCCACCCACCCAGGTCAGATGCCCTGTGCTAAAGTCTCTGCAATGTGAGGTCAGAGTGAGTTTTTCAGTATCCTTTAAACAACACAAATACTTCTTTCCGGAGACAGTTGGAAAGACAGAATTGAAGAACTCCAAAGATAATTTTCAATAATCCCTCTTCCCTTTTTATTAACTAAAAATTGAAAAAACTTGAACCTCTTGGGAGCAGCATTTAATACACAGAGAAAGACAAAAGAAGCAGGGATTACCTACCTTCTGCAAGGCTGAGTGAAGAATGAACACTTACTTACAGCAAGTGTGTCTGAATGGAGCTCTGGAAGCCCTGGCTGTACTAGATGGGCAGGACTTACAGAGAGATGAAGGGGGTCTTTATGACCTGGGTAGACACTGAGGTTGGTGGTTAAGTAGGCAGGCTCTAGATGATTCTGCACTCAGCAACCCATTCCCCTGGGTGACCCTGGGCAAGACACAGACTCTGTGTCATAGGAAGATGGGGATGACAATAGTCACGCCATCATGGGACTGGTAGGTAAGCAAAGCAAACTAGCCCAGGCTGGCCGTTTGGGGCCTCTGGTCACTCTTGTTATTGTCAGGGGGCCCTACAACTGCCTGTACCTACACTGGCAGGTAGAAGAGATTTTGATATCTGTACACATTTTTAAAAGTTTATGGAAACCACTGTTTTGTCTCATTTCTCTTCTTTCTCTTCCTCACTTGGGTCTATCCATCTGTTCTTTTCCCTCTTTCTGCCCCTAGTGTTGCTACTTCACCCTCCTGCCCTCCCAGAGTGGGAGGTGCCTGGTTCCAGAAAGAAAAGGTTCTCCCGGGCAGCCTGTGGGCAGTCTCAGGGCCTGGCCATCTCTCCAGCTGCTTCCGTGCTGAGCACAGCCAGTGACCAGGTCCAGCCTGCTCCCAGGGCTCTCCTTTGCTGCTGGCTGCAGCGTACCTCCCGTGCGCTGTTCCTCCCGTGCCCAACAAGAAGCATATCAGAACCAGAGTCCTCCGTCTTCCAAAAGCAGCTCGCTGGCTTCATTCTCCCAGTTCTCAGTTCTCCATGCTGAGAACTCTCTATCTCCTCTCTTGTTTAATCTTGCTCCTGGCTCTCACTTTGCAGTGTTGGCCCAAATCTTTAACTCCTTGGGCATCTCAGGCAGTCTCCACAACCTCTGCTCTCAGCAACCCTGCCCCAAAATGCCCTGTAACCCCATTGCTATCCTTTCACAACAGCAGAAATAGTATCACTATCTTAATGGGAATCTTAGGACATTGTCAAATACCTCCTCCTTCTAAAGAAAAAGTATCATTCGTGTCATTCATTCTGAGAATGAAAATCATCCACAGAAGAGAAAGTCATTTCAGTTGCAGCTTGTTTGCCACAGCTTGTTTCCACTGACCATAGCACAGAGGATGTCTACAGTTTTTTTTGGGAAAATGTACACACTCCTCTGAACCACATGGAAGGGCCTCCGGAATTTTAATTCACTCCACTTTCCACAGGCCCGAGTCAGAAGCTCCCACTGACCATTCCACAGCTTGCTGCTATACTCCAGTCCCCAGATTCTCAATTCTTTCCTAGAAGGGCTAACTGAAAACTTTGTTCTATGCTCAGAGAAGCTGGTCTTGGATAGTATGGATCTGGCATCTTTAATAACCAGATTGGATTTCTGCCTAGTAAATGCCATTGAAGAGACACACAGCTACTAGGGGAAGAGGCAGAAAGGTTAGATTTAGTGTCTTACAGTGATGATCTTGGATTCACACTTTTTTTTTTTAATTAATGGTTTTGGTCAACCAAATGATTAAAGGCTTACCCTGTCAAGCCTTTAATATTCTCTTAATTTGGTGGAAGGTCTGATTTGTTTTGTTCAGTTGGGGCAGTGTGTGTGTGTCTGTTTGATGTTTCAGTGTGCTTTCTCTTTGTACTAGTAATAAATCTCTTTCCCTCACAGCAATGTGAAGGATAATGATTGCTTTTGTGATGCCTAATACATTGCTTTCCACTCAATGAATATTGTTACCTGACTCCCATTCTAACCCTGAGGGAATCTGGATTCACAGAGGAATAGAATTCTTACAAAATCTGGAGTATAATTGTAATTTTACTTTTGAAGCACCCGTGTCCCAGAGGAATAGCCAGTGATGGATGCCACTGTCAGAAACCCAGATGCACACATTCATATATCAGCCAGGAAGTTACATAAACAGCTCACCCAGCAGGCCAGCGCTGACTCACCCATTTTCTCCCCTATGGAAGGAGACATATCAGGAAACCCAGGGCAGCAGCAGGAAACAGACAAAGGAGAAGGAGTTAGGAGAGGAGTGTTCGTTCAAGTCCACCCAGTTTTTTTCCTTCCTCATTTGCTGAGGGCAGCAGCAATAGGCTACAATTGGGGTTTTGTAGTTATATTGTTACGTGCCCAGCATTGTGGGTAGCTGTTGGAGTGTGCTGGCAGTCTATGTTCATGGTGCACGTAAATGGGAATACTCAGCTCATACACACACCTTTATCCTTACATAGTACAGAGGATGTCTACATTTTCTTTTGGGATGGATGGGTCCTACTCAGGCTAAGTTCACGCTATGATATTTAGTTTCTTCGGAGAGCAAGTCTATGTTGATTCCAGCAGGATGGGCTGCAGAGTTTGGTTGCTAAGGTGTCTGAAAAATAAGGCAACTACTAGGGTGAAAGAGTGGCGGGTCCTGCAGGCCCACGGTAGCGCGTGAGTGTGAGGGTGGTCTATCGGTAGCGGCAGGCCAAAGCATTGACGTTCTTGACCACATAAAAGCCCATGGTGACTGGAGGGATGACCAATGTCCGGCCGGCCCGCAGGGGGCGGGGCTTCAATTCTGGGAGGGTCCCGTCGTCCACCATCACTAAGGGCTGGCCATTCAGCTGCACTGACCTATGGTGAGGAAAAACAGTTTTGGACTCATTATTGCATTGTAAGGGAGCCAGCACAACAAGACCGGGTAGCCCAAGGTTGCCTGCCAGTCTGTCTGACACACACACTAACACTGACACTGGCTATGCTCTGGGTTCTAACTGGGTGCTTTACTTTAATAACTTGTTCAAATATCCCAACAACACTCTTAGTAAGTAATTATCGTTATCCCCATGTTATCTAGAGTGGCTAAGTGACTTGCCCAAGGTCATACAGCTTAGAAGTCTGGGAGCCAGGATTTGAACCCGGTCTAGCTGGCAACTCAGTTTCACTTTTCCACTTAAAGAGTTTTCACCTGTGGAATGATGCGTGCACTTAAGATTGTTTTGGAAATAGCCTACATAACTACTATCTTCCATGAATTTGCCATATTAGAGAATTGGGATCATGGTAGTCATCTAGGGTTATTTTGAGGGGAGACAGAGACATATCTAACAACTCTATTTTTTCTAATCTAAGGATGAGTATATTTAATGTTGAATTAAGGATGAGTATATTTAAGTCTATTTTAGCAACACAACAAAGTAGTGGATAAAGTAGGTATTTGTGGTCACAATGCACTTATCTTTCTTTTATTCTTTCTGTGCAGTCACCCTAAGAAAGTGGACCACATACATAACAAACTTAGAAAAGAGAAACAGGCCATGTTAGGTTGGATGAAGGAAATGCCACCTATTACTGGTCTATGGTACAGAAGCCAGTGTCCTTGCTGTTCCTGACAGCCATGTACCCAGGGACAAGCTCAGCTTTGTGGGTCAGTAGAAAAGGCCAGAACCAGACCACCAGCTGGAAATAAGGTTGTGAATCAGAAAATCAATACTGCATAGTGATGACCATTTCTGGGCCTTGTCCAACCTTCAGTGCGATAACATTGCAGTGATATCATCCAAGCTGTAAAGAGAATAAAATGTTATAAATTGATATAGAGGTCTTTGTTCAGTGTTCCTCCTGTGCTGCAAATGAATGACAGACTTACAGAGAGATAATCAGATGCATACCCAATAGAGCAGTGAGTGCCTAGAGATAAGAGAGTTGTAAATTGCTCTCAGTGGAGAGGTAGGCAGAGAAAAGCTCTAGGCCTGGTCCCACCTGGCCACATTTGGGCTGGAGCCAGATCTGCCAGGCCAGAGGGAGCAGCTTCCACCCCTGACCTCTTGTTGTAATGACTGAGAAATAAATGAGTGAGCAGGAGACTTCTGTGCAGACCCAGGCCTACCTCTGGAAGGTGTGTGTGTGTGGACCAGGGAGAATTGAAAGCCGAAGGCCGGTGTTGACCCCATCAAATATTCAAGCTTTTACTTCCAAATGTGAGGAATGACCCTCTCTAGTGAAAATAGCCTACACTTTGTATTGGGAGGTAAAGAGAGAGATTTAGTTATAAAAGAAACAAAGATGTGTCTTCTTAATGTATTCTCATTATTTTGTTTCAGGTTATGGTGAATATTCAACCTCTAGACATATGCTTAGCCAAATAAATACAAGTTCAATAACACTGATTAACCTTTCCAAAGCATACTCAAATTTTCATCAATTCTTGGCTTGAAAACCTTCAGTGGTCTTTTCTCTATATAGAATTAGATGTAAACCCTGTCCCTGAAGATTAAGATGATCCCAGAGTACCGGCATTTTTGAGTTCTGGGGAATGCAAATCAAAGAGTGATAAGCAAACCTTTAAAATCTATACTAATAATGAGCAGTTATTCCACAACAGGCCTCACTCTGATTTCCTTATTGGTTGGTTAAAAAGCTAATGTGGGTATGAGTGGAACCAGGCTGAAATCTCTAATTCCTAGAGCCAGGTCATTAACTGGCTAGATGGTTTTGGCAAATCCCTTAATCTCACTGCCCTGCAGCCTTTGCATCTGTAAGATTGTTATCTAGGCTACAGAGCAATGAAATAAAAAAAATATGAAAGTGCTTTGAAAGCATAATGAGCCATGTAAGTAAGAGATGGCATTTTGTTATTCTTTTCATTACTTTTTTTAATTTTTAATTTTTATTTTTTAGATAGAGTCTCTCACTCTGTTGCCCTGGGTAGAGGGCTGTGGCATCACAGCTCATAGCAACCTCAAACCTCAAACTCTTGGGCTCAAGCAATCCTCTTGCCTCAGTCTCCCCAGTAGCTGGGACTACAGGCCGCCGCCACAATGCCTGGCTATTTTTAGAGACGGGGTCTCGCTCTTGCTCAGGCTGTTCCTGAATTCCTGAGCTCAGTGACCCACCCTCCTCGGCCTCCCAGAGTGCTAGGATTATAGGCGTGAGCCTTTGTGCCTAGTCTTTCCATTGTTGTGGACAGGTACACTTTTTGGTCCTTTGTTGCCCTGACACTTCGCATAGCTCCCTTCTGGAAACCTCTTTCTTCCCTTGGCTCCCATAAACTTTCTCTCTTGCTCTTTCTCTAATTTTTCCTCCTCCATTTCCGGATGTTTCCTCTTTTGTGGGGGAATTTTTCCCCTCTACGTGCTTCTCAGAAGCTAGGCTTCCTGATACTTTGACCTGGGACTCATCTCTCCTCACACTCTGTGCTGGTATCCACCCATGACTTTGATTACTACCCACATGCTGATGCTTCCCACACCTGTATCTCAAGCCTAGATCCTCCTGAACTTATGTATCCCCACTCAGCTGTCCACAGAAACTTCAAAGTCGCTGTGTCTAAATTAAAAATCTCCTCAGATTTTGTCCTTACCTCTGCTTTTAAAAAAAAAAATCTTTGTGATAACACCACCATTTATCCGATTACCCAAGCTAGAAAGCTGTGAGTCTTCTGAGAGTTTTCTAATTCCCATGTCTGAGATCACTAAGGCAAATCAATTTTACCTTTTAACGTTTTTCAAATCTGCTCCATTTCCTCCATTCATTTTAGTACAGAACTTGCCTCCTAACCTGTCTCTGTGACATGTTGCTGACACAGCAGTCTGTTGTCACTGCACTGCTTCAACAACTCCCCATCCCACCTAAATATGGATGATGACCATATCCATAGCTGCCGCTTCAGACTCAGGTTTCCCGTTCCCCTTACTCCAACACTTACTGTGGATCATTCCTCTGGGAATGGGCATGGGATGAGTTAGCAGTTATTGTAAGGCTTTCATTAATGTACGTATACATGAAGATTGGTTTAGAATGAAAAAACAATGCCTTTCACATATATGAGGTAAATATCTCTCAAACGAAAATATAAGTAGATATTATTGGTATTAGAAAACACAAGTTCATTTAAAAGTGTAGTAAACATTTTTCAAATCTAAATGCTAGTTGACACTGTTGGGATTAAAAAGACACAAATTTATCTAAAACTGTTGTACAGCTCCCAATTTTGGGTGGAGGAGGGAGGGAGATACTAGATACTTCTTTCAGGAAAGAGAATTTAAATGGACAATTGCTATAATGTGGAAAGGCCATGACATTTGTTGACATTTAAAAAGAACCCTCAGACTGAAGAGGTTGAACATCCTTGCCCAGCATGACCAAATTAAATGACTTACAGTTTTGCTTCCGGGTCATTGCATATGGTGCTGCCTTCCCCTGGAACATGGCCAGGCTTCCTGTTCCAGGCTCTCCACGATGGACACTTATGGAGTCTGCTCAGGGGTTGCCTTCCTTGGGGAACCTTCTCTGACCCTTGCATTGGGTTAGGAGCCCCCTTTAGGCTCTTTTAGCACTCCAAACTTACCCCTGAGCCTGGTCTCTACCTCACTGAATTGTGATTTACTTGCCCTGCTCCCCACAGGGCTGTGCATCCTCAGTGCCTAAAAGAGGCGCTTGGCATAGAGTGAAGACTAGATATTTTCTGGATAATTAATGGACTTTTGAGGCTCTTTTGCTTTATTTCTGATCTTCCTGGGTTGAATTTCTCCAGCTCTAAAGCAACTCCCTGGAGGTTTGCCAGTGTCTTTACAGAATTCATTAACGTATTAATTACTCTTTCTCTCAGGTATGGAGATGTTAGATAAGATCTGAATTATCACTTATTCTCACAGTCACTCACTAGATACCTTATCCCAACCTGACACAAGGCCATTGATCATTTTAGCGTTTTTCATCCTCGGAAAAGATCTGTATGACCATCTAGCTAAGCCAACGTGAGTTAATTTTGTGAGTAAGGTTTTGTGAGACCTTGAGTCATTGTATGTCCTTATCTACAAAGTCCCTTCATTATAAAGATGGACAACAGGCTTTATCACTCCATTATATTCTTCTTGCTTATGTTTTTCTTTTAATATTTATCTTATTACCCAATGAAGTCATATCAGGCTGAGTATAACAACAATTTTTCATTTATATACATTGAATGGGTTAAGTTTGCAAACACAATCACGTTAAAGATGAAAATCACTGATTATGGAACACTATTTATGGAAAAGGCACTATGTTATGATTTACTTTGACTATGTTCTTTAGTCCTTACAAGAACTACCTGAGGTAGGTGTTAGCATCCCCATACAGATGAGTAAATCTGATGAGTAAATCAAAGTAAGAGGTGTCTAGAATTCACCTGAGTTGCACAGCCAGAAAGCATCGAAGCAGATACCTGACTGATGCTTTTAATCACAGTCCTATCTTGCCTTCCTTGCCCTACTGTAATTGCTAAAGACTCCTGGGCAATACAGGGCAGTACTATTATTATTGCAACTTTACTATAGAGATGAGGTCAGAGAGGTTAGGTGGCCTCAGCAAGGTCACATAGCTAACAAGTAGCTAAGTGAGGTCTCAAATTCTGGCCTCCTGACTCCTTTCTACTATTTCATGTTATTTCTCCAAATTCCAGGTGGTGCTCATCAGGATCATGTTTCTTTCTTTGAAAATCTTTCTTATCACATTTTCATCATATTCTGGGCCCACCTTACTGGCCCAAGACTTTTCAAATCAAATGCTAAATGATCCAGTCTAAGGCTGAACTATTTCTCTCAATTCTGAAACTTGTCTGAATTGCTGAGGGTAAATTATCCAAATATTAGGACAACTGTATTTTATAGCCATCTGTTTTCACAAAGTGTGAGTTACCGTTTAATTCTTAAATCTGTTTTCTTAATTTTATATGTTATTTGAAAAGGGATTCTATGTGTCATTTTGGAGTCAAGACTTCTGGTCCCCAGGTCTCCACGGGAGCCCCTTGGCCCGGTCACATCTGCCTCCCGCCTGTCTACAATTTCTGGTCTTCACATCTTATCATGGTTCTCCACAGCCATGGATGTTTAAGCAAAGTTTTTTATTATTCTGAGGTCTCAGGGAAGCAAGTCTAATGAGCAAATCCTTTCCCAGTCTTGAAGATTTGCTGAACTCTGGTCTGGCCTAGTGGGAACTTTTGTGGGAGAGTGTGTGTTTTATCAGGAGCAGCCCTGGGAGCTGGTGTCTTTTTTTAAAGAAAACCAGTCTGCCTCAGCCATTCTGAGAAAGTTATTTGCCTTCTCTGAACCTAGGTTCCTCCATCTGTAAGGTGAGCCGTGACAGACCAGATGAACCCTAAAGTCCCTTCTTTTATAACTATGTTTCCGGCAGGTTGCCTACCCCTAACAGCTAACCCGAGGCAAAGTTTAATGCCAAATTTATGGTGATCCTATACAAGCAGAAATATGATCATGACATTAACCTAAATATTCATTGGTCAATAACCTTGTCTAAGTCCCTGTGAATAGACCTTTCTCTCTACTTCTCTAGCCCCCTGACGGTTTGCTCTAGATTCTGACCCTTCCAACTCCCCTCCATCCAGTGTCCTTTAATTTCTCCAATCACTGTCTCTCTAATCTCAGGCTTTTAACATGTTTTTCCCTCTGGCTGGAACTTTCTCCACACTCTCTCCCTTCCCTCCCAGTTTCCTTCTGGAAAACTCTTGCTCGTCCTTCAGGCCATTGGTGCTCTCATATTAGCCGTCATTTCTTGAGTCTCCACACCTGTCATGTGGTGTTGAGCTGACTGCTTGTCCTCTCCCGTTAGAGAGGAAGACCAAGTATTTGTCTCACTTAACCTTCACGCTCTCCTCCGCCCACTCAAACAGGAGATGGTCAATAAAAGGCACGTTGGATGTTAATATGTGGGAGGAAGAACTACCACCTAGAAGGAAAAGGCGGCTGAAGCTTCTGGACAATAAACGTGCGGGTCTGGGTATGTTCGCAGTCACTTTGGTCTCGGTTTCTGAATTGTTAAATGAGAGAGAGGGAGGGAGGGATGTGGGGAGAAGAGAAATGGAGGGAGGAGAGAAAGAATCTGAATGTGCGTGTGGGCGTGGAGCAGGGGCTATGAGACCGGCTCATTTTGCTCCTTAAAAATCAGCACACTTTCTACCTCTTACTCAGTTCCAGCGTGCTTTCCTCCGGGCCACCAGAGGTCACTCTTGTCCTACACAACGGTGCCGGGACTGCCAGACTCGGAGTGGATCCCAGGAAGCCGAAGCGCGACCGCCTGCCCCCCAGCCGGCACTCCAGTCCCGGGGAGGCTGGGAGATGTGCCTTCAGTTTGGCCTCCCGGAGGAACAAATTACCGTATCAATCAAATCCCAACCAAAACATCGTTGCGGTCCACTTGGCAGCCGACTCATCTGGAATGTGGCCTAACATTTAGAAAACGTGCGAAGCTGGGCTGTAATTCCTGCCGGGGTGCCGGCTTCCCCGCCAGTGTGCAGAGAACCGCTGCCCGCGCACCTGCGGGTCGGCGGCGCCTGCGCAATTACGTGCCGGGCTCTCTCGGGTTCGGGGTTCACAGCCGCCCCTTCCCCAACCCCGTGGGCCCTGCACCTGTTTGTGCTTTGCAGGCCCACAATGCCCCCTCGCTGAGTTAGGAAGCTAGCATGTGCAGCTGCCCTGCCCTTCTCCAGGTCAGGGGCAGTTTAGAGTCCAGAGGGAGCCCAGCCAGGTTTGAAGTCAGAGGGAATTTGGTTCCCTCTCCTACTCCAGAAAAGGGTGTACATCTGGGAAGCTGAGAGAGGAGGTTCGTTTGAAATTGCCACAAGTGATCACTACGGGCTGAGGAGAGCTGTCTGGGGTGCGCCCCCCCGCGCAGGGACCGTCCTAGTCCTACGCGTGCAGGGCAGGGCCAAAGGCTCTGGGATACTCTCTGGGGCCCTCACACTCCTCAGGAGCCATGGGGGAGGGGGGCATTACTTTTTTCTAGTGTGTCCTGAAGCTTTTCTCCTGAAGCATTTGACTCTACTTGGAACCTAGTAGAATCTGTCAAAAAAGAAATTAAAAACCAACAGAACCCCTGTTTTTCCAGGCCCCATCAGACGCAGCCTGCTCCCCTGGCTTTGATACACTCAGCTGGAAGACAGAGGCACATAACCTACAGCTCCCGTTTAGGTCCCTCTCAGCCTTATTTCATCTGTGTGCTTGGGGACATTTTTGTCAGCTACACTGACTTGTTTTAATTTTCAGCAGTACGTGGCTCAGTGCCTTCTTGCCTCTGATAGTTCAATTAATGCTGTTGAGTTCCACTCAATTAACCTTTCTAGGAGTTCAATGTATCTGGCTGTAAATACCAATCGTTTTTCCTCAACCAACGGCACTTTATTTACTTATTTATTTTATGAGAGACAGGATCTTCCTTAGTCACTCACGTTCAAGTGCAGTGGCCTGATCATAGCTTACTGTGTGTAAGTGGGAACTTCTGAGCTCAAGAATACTTCCTGCCTCAGCCACAGGCATGCACCACCACATCCAGCTAATTTTTAAATTTTTTTTGTAGAGATGGGGTCTTGCTGTGTTTCCTAGGCTGGTCTTGAATTCCTGGTCTCAAGTGATCCTCCAGCCTCAGCCTCCTAAAGTGCTGTGATCATTACTACTGCTAAAGAGAGGGGACTGTAAGAGAGAGAAAATGAGAAAATGTCCTGTTCCTTGTTACCCCTCCAACAGAATACCCTCTCTTTGAGGTTCCTGATCAGAGACATTGGGGGAGGGGGCTTGTTGAGATTATTTGCCCTTCATTTTACCCTCTGAGGGGCATACTGAAATGAAGAGTTTTTTTTTTTTTTGCAGTTTTTGGCCAGGGCTGGGTTTGAACCCACCACCTCCAGCATATGGGGCCTGTTGAGCTACAGGCATCGCCCTGAAATGAAGAGTTTTGATCTAGCTTCTGTGTCACTTACGAGAGAAAATGCTAGGACTCCTTTATACAAGTAGAGCTGGGGGGATTATAGTCAAGTTGGTAGAGATACAGACTTTCTGTATGTAATGTGGTGTAGGGGTCAGGATTTGATCTGAGTTCTGTCCAAGACTGTGTATTAGTGGTCCAAGCCATAGTGGGATTCTACCATGTGCTTCTAATGGCTTAAAATAGCTTAGCACACTTGGCAGGCAAGATAACCCCCTAGCTAAGGAACCTGGATTTATACTGATATTGTTAACTCCCAACAGATGAGGGAATCATCTGGGGGCTGTTTGGGAAGAAAACTTGATTCTACAACCATCTCAGAGCACCATGTCATAGGCATATTACACTCAAACCACAGGACAAAATAGGAACCAGCTATAAAACTCATGGAGACTTTAGTATGTGGTTAACTATGTTCCTTTTCCATCGTAAAGAACTGGTGCCATCAACATCAACATTTACAAGTGGTGTTTAAGGGGCATTACTCATATCCTCACTATTCTTTCTATTGTACAAATTCAATTATAACTGATTTAGTCCTTGCCGTCTAAGACAGAAAACACTGAAATATGTAAATATATGACCAGACACACCATAATAAACATAATAAACACATTCCACAAAGAACAGGAAAGAAGGAAGATCAAACTTAGTCTGGATTTCGATGCCTTCCACCGTCTGGCCTTAATATATCTTTGTGACCTTCCCTATCACCCCACAAAGCATCTTATATTCAAGTTA
Organism: Loris lydekkerianus; assembly: GCA_963574355.1. Lineage (NCBI taxonomy): Eukaryota > Metazoa > Chordata > Mammalia > Primates > Lorisidae > Loris > Loris lydekkerianus. The sequence goes on along the minus strand of CAUYPK010163042.1, from coordinate 9,789 downwards.
CATGAGAGGATTTGTTACCTCCCAAACAAAATGAGCCCTGTACTTCCAAATCTTTAGTGAGCTCATTTTGTTGCTTGAAGTTACTTTTCCTACAGAGTTTCTTAGAAATATGGCTCATCCTTCTACCCCTCGCTTAATAGCTCTCAGTCCCAAAGACTTCCCAGATTTTCAAGTCAGAATTTGTCTCTCCCTTCCTCATGCTCCCAAACTCCTATATTAACCCTCATACCAGCCCTAATTGTGTGGAGCTGGAGGGGGCAGTGTGGAGGTGAGAAGCATCCCTTTACAGGTAGTTTACAGAAAGGGTGAAGAGAATTCAGTAGGGGGCTAAGGGTTTGTGTGCATGTGTGTACCCAACATGTGCACAGACAAGCTTTCCATATGTAAGATTCTGAGATATGGTCTATAAGCCATACCCCAAATTAGTTCCATACTACCTGGTCATGGCTTTCTGGATACCTATTTAAAGAGATAGATATCTCAGTTTTATTAGCTTTTGACAAAGTGTTCCCTATAATATCAGGTCCATTGGTGTAACCTCCAAAAAGGAAAAGTAAGATGTCCCAGGTGGCACAGGTTCTATTTCAGGGCCCACAGATGTCAAAATGCAAGGTGTGTGGTGTCTCTGAATCATTCTTGCAAAGGTAAGCAGGGAAGGAATAGTTTTCAAAGTGATTACTGATGTTTGGCAGTGGGTCCACAATGGAGTGCTCCAGGCCTCTTGTCTGGAACGAGCCACAAAAATGCCCCAGGCTTCCTGATGGTTGGCAGGCAAAGAAACACTGACTGGGGGGTGAGGCTCTGTTCAGGTGACGGTTAGATTAGAACTTTTCAGTTCCCTGAGGCTTACAGAAACTTGACATCTTAAACCAAGATGTCCATTCACAAACCATGGCCTCTGGAAAGCATAGAGAAGGGAAAAGACAAGGGCTATTTCTCTACAGTCCCTCAGAACTGCCTACTGCCCCCATGACCCTTAATTTTGAATCAACTGTTAAGAAACATGTTAGCTGTACCCTAAAGTGCTCATTTACCAGTGTTTCATCGGGATCCCCTGGGACAGAATGGAGATCCTTGCTTGCTACAAGGGTCCCCAGTGGGGGGCGGGGGGGAGGTGATAGCAAGGAGACCACAGCCTTAACAGACAGCTATGCAGAGAATTTCCAGCTGTTGGGAGTAAGCTGGGAGAAAATACATTCTGGAGCTGAGAACAAATGAAAAAATCTTGGAAAACAACAGCAAAAAGCCTAAGTTCCTAAACATCTTGTTTTAAGATGTCAAGTCACTATAAAATATAAAAGCATTTTATAATCCTCTAATCTGTACAGTGATCTCCACATTACTAATCTGGGAGTTGAAACAAAACAAACAATAAAACCTTTGAGAAGCCAGTACGCATCGCATCGCATCCTCTCACTCAGTTGTGGAGAACTCCCAGGGGGTCAAGGCATGTTCACACCTTTGGCAAAATGGCTTGGTGCCTGATGAAGAATATAATCTGGGAGAAATCAAAGAAGCAAATCCCCTGGGATCTTATTCCAGCAGTTTATAGAGGGACAGTGGTTCTCAACCGTGGCCACATATTTGAATCACCCGAGGGAGCTTTAACAAATACTGGTGCCTGGGTCCCAGCCCAGAGATTTTGGTTTAATTGGTCTGGGGTGTGGCTTGGGCATTGGGGTTTTTAGAGCTCCCCAGTTGATTCAAAGTGCAAAGTGTAGAGAGGGAGGGAATATATTTGCAGGTGGGAGTGGGAGGGAATCAAATGCCTCTCTAATCATTACATTCTGAATTTGTTTTGAGTAGAAAGAACTTTTCTTACTTTTTTGGAGTACCATGTCAGGAGGCCACATTTTTTTAACTGAAAAGGGAGATGTGAACTTTTCAAAGGCCAAGTATTTGTATCGAAAGGACTGAAGCGAGCATTTTTGCTGTTCTGGTGGAGATACTGCATTTATGGTTCACCCCTGCAGAGAAGAATCTGCCCTCAGCAGGTAGCAGGGGCATCTGTGTGTAGCAGCTTACAGAAAGCAGAAGGGACCAAAGCAGATGGAGCACTAGTGCCCTTAACCAGCTCTGCATTTCTTTACCACTGAAAAGAAAAACTGTTTTCTTTGTTATAACTGCAAATTCTATAAAATCATTTAGATTTCTCTCAAGTCCCGGGCTGTGTCACAGAGCTCCCTATTGATAAATGCTGGTTGAAGTTCTCTTCAGGCAAGAGAGAATGAAGAATATGCCATTCAGTACCCTCACAATAATTTTCAGATGTGTATGTAATTGTTAATTAGACAGCTATATGCATTGGTTATAGCTACTATGTCAAACAACCCCAAAAGCAAAAGGGTTAAATGGGTCCAAGCTTCTCCAAGTTTTAATGAGTAAGCTTGTATTAACTGAAGATTTACAAGGCTTAGTTCTGTATATCTCTCTTTTTCTCTACATACTGGCCTCTGAACCTTAAGCAAAAGTATTTATAAATATGTATACATATATATTTGTATTCCTGCTTTTTATGGTGTCTATTTCAGACTTTCTGAACTGGGAACCAACTTGAATGTTAGTGTTTAGAATAAGTACCACTTTACTTTCCTGTGTACTCACAGCCAGCTCATAAATCTCCCCAATTCCAGGCACCTTCTTGCCATTCGGTGCTCTTGGCCTCTGCAGCTTGTCCTGCCTCCTGAGGGCTCTGCATGGAAAAGGCTGCAGCTAATGGGGCTGATCAGCACCAGCAGGGACTTTTCCTCCAGGTAATAGAGGTCTCCATCTAAGTCTGTTTTATAAAAAAGGACCCTCCTTTTCCCTGAAATTTTAAAAGTGGCACCGGAAGCCCTGCATGGGTTAACAGGTTTCCTCACATATTTTCAGCCTGAACTTTACAGGTATTGAGTCGCTTTACCTCTTACCATATATCAGAACAAATTCTAAACAAATCAAAAAAATGAATAAAAGTGAAACAAACAAACAAACAAAAAAAAAACTGAAAGAAAATAAAGATGAATATTTATCTGATTTCAAGAATATAAATACAAACATTCATGAATGGAATGGAATAAACCACAAAGCAAAAGATAAATATATGTATCTATACAAAAAGGGAACACCTCTGTATGTCAAGATAATACCCTAAAAATTTAGTAGTTGAAAAAATGGCAAGTAAAATACTGCCTTATGCCCATATGAAAGCAAACTTATGAATCATTAATAAAACAGACTAACACCCCAAAAGGCAATTAAGTAAAAGGCACAGAAAATTCATAACAGTAATATAATGTAATAGATAAGGAAAATCTTTAATTTCACTAATAATTAAAGAATATAAGTTAAATTAAGACCATTTTCCATCATGAAGTTGTCAGAGAAGTAAAAATGTTATTGTATTGTGTGGGTGAGGTAATTGTAGTAACAGCATGTTTATATTGCTTCCTTCTCAGATCGCTTCAACTAAGCTTGGCAGAGGTAAGAAAATTGAAAGGCTAATCCTGTGAGAAAATCCTATAACTAAGTCAATTATTCTAAGGTGAACAGGATTCCAAGGTGAGTAGTCTGAAATCCAGGCTGTCTGAGGGACAGCTGAAGGATCTGAGATTGTTTAGCTTGTACACTAGAACCTTAAGGGGAGATACATTGAAAAATTGTTGTAAAGAAGAAGGTATAGATCTACTTTGCTTAATTTTTCTAAAGTAAAAGTAGAAAGGGCAAGAAAACACTCTTTGGCCTCATGTGAGGAGAATTTTCCCTACAGTCAGAGCTGTCTGGTCCTAGTGTGGGCTGATTTATGAGACTCCTCCTGCCACTCCATTAAAGTCCATCAGACAGAAGCTGAAAGGTCAGAGATGTTATAGAAGAAACCTCTGACCCAAGTGAGTCCTTCAGAAATTTTACTCTAAAAAGCCATCTTTTAATAACTACAGAACTTCCTTCCCTAAAGTAGTTTATTTTAGAGAGAAACTAATTTAAATAATCCTAGGCAAGTAAGTAATTGAAATTGTTAGGGAGTACATCTGGTTAACCATAGTTCAAAAATCCAGGTACCAACTAACATCAGCATAGAACTTAAACACTTAAGATGTCTGGCATCTATTGGGATAAATGGACTAATGGCCCACTGGTCCAGTGAACAGATCTTTAGGTTTTGTTTTTGAGAATGTGATGAAGAAGTCTTAATATAGAATTCTTGCCATTAAGGTTTTCCCAATGCTCCTTTACCTGATCTTTGTCTGAAAACTAAACATGGTACTTCCAGCTATCACTAGTGAAGAGAGGTGTGGTGGGTCAGGTGGTGGCCAGCTCAGCCCTTAGGACTTTTCACATTAATCAAGCTCTGAATCCAGGGATGAAATTTCATAATATGGTCTGTTTCAACAGAGACATGAAGATATTTTTAAAGTCTTAGCACTCAAGTTACTTGACTATTTTCAGAATGATTCTGTTTAGCTAACATCAAATGACACTTCTAAAGTCATGCAGTTAGACGCCAATGTTTTTCTTTGATATAGGATTTACTGAGGGTGAAATCAAAGCAAAAGTTATATCCCAGAGAACTGAAAAAATGAGTTATGCAGAAAAAGTAAAAAAAAAAAAAAAAAGACCATTTCTTCACAGAATAGGCAATAAGATTCTTTGTTCATAAGAGCCTTGACATTTTTTTCAGCTAATGTCATGGCAGCTAAAGGAGTGGCTCATGCAGATATGGGATTCAAACATTAATATGAAACCTATTAGCCCTGAAGCAGAAATACTTTGCACTTCTATTATGGTGCCATCCACAGGCTGCTTCCTGTTAGTTGTTTGTTTCTAACACCAAGGGATGAGCTCTTTGAGGGCAAAGACTTCAGAATCCCCTTCTCCAGCCCCACCCCTAAGTATCCCATATTAAATAGCTGTTGAAGGCTGGGTGAGGACATGGACTAGCATTAGAAAGATCAAGAGACACTGATCTGAAGCATTCACATTGAACTTTACAGTCAGACATTTTTCCTAATAGTTCTACTTAGAATTCCTGAATACTTACAGTTATGGAACTATAATTCTTTTCAGGTCTTAGTCACTGTTGAAGAGAAACAAGTTATGTCTGGCACAGAGTAGGATCTCAATAAAAATTGCTGCATGGATGAAGAGACATATTTTTCAGTTTCTTTGGGAAGTCGCCATGTTTGCATCTTTCCCTCAGAAATATACCCTCAGGGTGGCTTCTATTAGGTGGAGTGGAGCTGGTATTGCTTGTGCATATGAAATTGGAATGTAATATATTGAGATTGATTTTTATAAACCAAATTAAACCAATTTAGGTCATTACTAGTATTTATTAATCCCTTTGTTTTGAGGAAAGAATAGAAGAAAGAGAAGGAAATTCCCTAATTTTGCTGTGAAAGAAAATTTGCTTTTACTAGAATTCTGTGATTGAAGGTAGTCTAAGAAGTATCTCAAGAGAAGAACTTTTTTAAAAGCATCTGAATTTAGGACTTGTGAAGAAAAGTTAGTGTTCAGACAGGATTGAAATTGTAGCCACTCTTTCCCCAAGGTGTCTAAATGTGGGATATCCTGTGGTCCAGATGGCTTAGCCACAGACTGTCTGAGGGCAGGGGAATGAACCAGATCACCTCAAAATATCATTCCACCCCAGGAGTCTTAGCATCTGTGGGTTCCCTTAGGTCAGTGTGTCAGAATAGCATGGCTAATGTGATGAAAGTCACTTCCTTCTTTTCTGATTTTTGGAGTGTTTTCCCTCCAAAGGGAATTGAACAAGACACATAAGGAAGAACCCTGGGATCAGACCTAACACCTGTTCTTGGCTTGATATGTCCCTGGAAAAGTGAGTCCTTTTGCTTTTGGATGCAAGTTGACTTATTTGGCTCAACTTTGTGTTGCTTTTCTTTTGTTGAAAGACATTGGAGGTATTTATGTTCCAGGTAGAGTGATTCCCTAGAGAATAATGTTTTTTGACTTGATCATGTGAGGCAGCAGGCAGATTCTCTCTTTTGCAGATGGTAGAGCTTCCCCAGAGGTGCTTTCCTCCTTTCACTTACCCAGAATAGTAGTGACAGCCCTGGTTGTGAACCTCCCAGAGAGTCAAGAAACCAGAAAATATGACAAGGGAGGGACCTATAACTGGGTGTCTTCTGGAAACAACTAGCCAGACATTGCCACCACCTCCCCCTCAGCCCTGGCCGTTTGTGTGGCCTTTTAGTGGCTTAAAGAAGCAGCTACTTTGCTGCTGACCATAGAGACCACAGGCTCTTAAAGTGAAGTAAAGTGGGACGAAGAGGGACTAGAAGAGAATAATAGAATTTCAGAGCTCCATGGGAAGCATCTTTTCTCCAACCTCCCACTGAGGAAGGAATCTTAGAGCACCTCTGAGATGGCTGCTCACCCTCTGATTAATAGGCTACCTCCTGGAAAGCCTATCCTGACCTTGGTCAGACCAGGCAAGTCTTTGGAAAATGAGCTCATTTTGAAGTGAAATCTATCTCTTTTAAATTGCGCCCCTTGGTTTTCTGTCACTTTGGAGCATTTTAGGCCAAATCTGTTTAGTTTCACTTGGCAGTCCTGTGAATATCTGAAGAAAGTCCTTACAACTTACCTTACTTTTTTCTCTGAATGAAACTTCCCTATTTCCTTCAGCCATTCCTTAAAGAATACGTATTCCAGATGCAGAATACGATTCTCTGTACACATTGCAGTTTTCTAAAACATCTGTCCTATGGGGAATAGAGTGACTTTGCTGGGGACTATAGAGACCACAGGCTCCTAAAGTGAAATAAAGTGGGAGGAACGGGCACTGGAGTGAGAACAATCTCTTAGCAGGGAGTTGAGGCTTGAGCAGGGGTCTTACATGTGGGTCACTCACTGAGAGGGGAATCGGAATCCTGTGACCTGGATGCCTAGCCTATGGCCGACTAGTGGCCTCAGGAGACTTCCTGTGTGACACCTGACATAACTTAGCTCTGAGTTCACACAGAAATATCCTTTCAGAGATTTCAAGCTTCCCCATCCTGATGGCAATTCTAAGAGAATAAGAATTAACCCATGTCTTCAATTGACTCCAAAAGTTTACTGGCATACCAAACTCCTGAAACACCAGACCAAAATGTCCAATGGGTGGCTTGAAAGGGGCACAGATGTGCTCTCCATTCTCTCCCATTCCCCTGCTCTCAGAACTTTCCACCCTCTTGTGAGCTAATATGACTTCAGGCTGTAGTAGGGAATTAGCAGACATAGAACACAGAGTCTGGCCCCAGAGGCTTATAAAAGAGAGAAAGAGACACTAAAGGCTGAAATCACTTCCTTACATTTCCTTTCATCATTTTCTGCATAGCCTGCTTCAGTGAAACCACACCCTTCCTGTGAGACCCCCATCCCAGAACCACTGAAGGCTCCTGCTCCTTAGTAGTTACTAAGCAGAATACTTGATGTGGTCCTGAGCTTGTACATGACAGTTCTTGTCTGACAACTTATAGTCCAACATGGTACTGAACAGCGTTGACCTCTGGGGTCTGGAATAGGAGAAGTGTTTACTTTAGCAGTGGTTTAGGAGAGGAACAACTCAAATGAGTGCAGGGCCCAAAGTCTCCCAGAGAATCAGGGGCAGCATCAGGAGCTGGTATCCAGTTCTTTTGGCTTCCAATCTACTATCTAATAATAACATATGCAGAATTGTATGTATGTATTTGTATTTATATTTATAAATGTAGATGCATGCATGGGTGTTTGGAATTTACATTTGTAGAAGGCTTTATTTCAACCATATCCTCCAATCTGATTCTCACAATAATGCCAGTTGACAGGTAAGCAAACTGAGGTTGAGCACAATGATAGGTGGTAGCATCTGCATTCAGATCCAGGCCTTCTGACTCCAGTTCTTCCAATTACATGACACTATTATTTGATCTCAGTGGGTGTTACCAAACCTTCTTAAAGATCCCTGAGGAAAGAAATTCTCTCTGTCCTTGTCTTTCTACATCCTTAACAAAGTTGTAACACAACTCCTCACTATTATGGTGACAAGGTGAGAAACCAGACAGCACAATTTGAACATGGCATAGCCCTAGCCAGTGAGAGTGAGTCACTTCAATCACTCTTATGGACAGTATAGAAAGGACAGGTGCCAGGTTGTGGCCAGGTTCAAATTACAGGGGATAATCTTGGAGGGAGGGACACAGCAATGGGGTGAGTAGGGTCAGAGGCCTGTCCCCTCAGTTGGAGGGGAAATAAGCTCATAGAAAGATGCTTCCCTCTGACTACCATCTCCTCCTGTTCCATGGTTTGCTTTTATGTAACTCTTAGCATGACTTTTTGTCATAATCTTAACAAGTATCCTGTCCACACATTATCTTAAAAATCTGAGAAGACACCTCTTTTGAAGGACATTCTTAGGAAGAGCAGTTGTTTCCTCACCCTTTCCCAATGAGCTAGAGTTCTGAATTGAGGAAAAGGAAGGCAGCAACATTTATCGAGCATTTACTGTGTGTCAGGAACTTCACACAGATTGCCTCATTTACTCTGCTCTACGTGAGAGATTTTACAGATGAGGAAACTGAGCCTTGCAGAGATTACATAACTTTCCCATGGACACACAGCCAGCAAGTGGCAGAGCAGAGATGAAAACCTTGGCCTGTGAGACTAAAGCATTTGGTCAGTCCCTTCCACACAGTGCATGGGGCCTTCCTGACACTGGGACAACTCCCAAGCTCTTCAGTTCCAGAAATGGCTTTGTAGGCCATTATTGAATGGCCAACAGAAGACTTACATGGGTTCATGGTCCTCAGAAAATCTGACCCAGGATGAGAGTTTTAGACTGGATGGGACCTTACCAAATGCACAGCAGCCTGAATACTGCAGATGAGAAAAATAAGGCCAAGGGATTAGGATAATTTGCCCAGGTACCATGAGTATTTAGTGGTGAAGCTGGAACCAGAACTGGGTCTCCTGCCTAGGATGAGGGCCAAGAATTTAGCACAGCAGTCATGAACTATTTGGAAGTGAAAGTGAAATACTCAAGAGACTCCTGTTGATGTAGGTAGGATTGAAAAGGAAGAAAAGTAGAAACAATGTATGTGTAGCCAGAAAAATACAGCCAGTATGTGAACTAAGATGGAAAATACAGATTTAGAGAGGGCTAAAGAGACTCAGTAAGTGACTTCCCAGATTGTCTTTTGTTTCCATTGCACATGCAATGCCAAATGCAAGCCACCAAGGTTGCAGTGAAATAGTGAACAATTATAGCACAAATATTTGTGGGCAGCTGTTGGAGTGCAAGCCACCTGCTACAAGTTTACAGCTTTGTTAAACTTGGTAAACATTAAAAATTGAATGGGAATGTCTTCTGGTCTGTACGGCATCCCATACCCTTCCCAAGAGGCCTTGCTTGGGGAACAGGGGTGGCCTTGCCCTTGACAAGGTCCTTCTCACTGTGCCCTAGAGTGGTTCTGTTGGCAGTGACTGGTGTTGTAAATAGTCTCTAAGAGAAACTGAGGGAGTAGCGAGAGTTACAGAATCATGTACTTTCAGAGTTTGAAGGGCCACAGAGCTCCTAGAATACAATATCTCTCTCCTATTGTTCAGTTGAAGAAATTAAGATGGAGTAGTGATGTGCCTGAAGTTATAAAGTTAGGGGGGATTGGATTAAAGATGGCGGCTGAGTAACAGCTTCCCTGCAACTGGGCACGGCGAGTCTGGGGAGACAAGACTCCAGACACCTCTGGCCGGTGGGATCTGCCTATGATCATCCCTTTGAGGATACAGGAATCCAGCAAGGGACTTCTGGACCCCAGGAGGAGGACAAAA
>CAUYPK010163040.1:0-45950 GCA_963574355.1 Loris lydekkerianus | reverse complement strand
AGCTCCATCACTCTTCCCATATGAGGCATCTTAGTTCCACCCTCCCCCCTGGAGCCTTTGCTCATACTAATACTTTCTGTCCACATGGTGCCCCCAGCTCTAAGGAACAAGGAAATTACAAATTAGATTTGCCTGTCTGTTGACCTGAGGAAAGCCTTTTTATTGAAAACTAATTGGCAAATTCTATTTCAGGGATCTGCCTGAGTACTTCTGAGTGGCTTCTGCAGACTCATAGAAAACAGGTTAGAGCTAGAAGAGATGTTCAAGGTCATGGGGTGGGAGCTGAGGGGAGTGGTGGGCTGTCTTCAGCCCATAGCCTCTGTGTCTTTCTCCCATGCCCCCTGACCATTCTTCTACTTGGCACCCCCTGTCAGTTCTCCCCTTCCTCTTCCCTGACTGCCTGTCTCCCACCTAAGCCTGGCACAGAGCTCATGAGCTCACGGACACCCACGAGAACCTCCCAGGGAAAGTAGCTACCAACAGTGACCTGTTGAGAGCTTGTGCTCACTGGAAGGGCAATGTGGAGTCTGATGTGCTTTCTGAGGCTTTCAGCTATGAACCCCACTTTTTTTTGAACCCCACTTTCAACACAGACCTACAAGTGCGTTTACTATGAAGCCTCGGGGTCCCTTCCTTGCATAGCCCCATCCAAGACCTTCATCCTTGCATATTGTGGTTTTTTTTTTTTTTTTTTTTTTTGTCTTAAATGGGGTCTTCCACACCCTGGTTCAGGGCCCTCCAAACTCAGGCTCCCTCCTGAGGGACCCATACCTACAGGTGCTTTTTCATGGCTAAACCTCTGACTTGTTAAAGATTGTAACAAACGCCGTGCTTGGCCTCACTGGCCGGGACATCGCTGAAGATGCTACTTTATCAAGGGTAGAGCTTAGGGACCTCAATGAAAGTGTGAAAAAAAATAGGTGAAAGAAAAAGTGTAATCTAAGCTATTTAATTCAAAACAAATTTATATATAAGTCATTCAGAAACCTTTTCCAAATGACTATTTCGAACCCCAACTTGAGTTATCTGACCTTGAGCACCTCTTCTACATACGAAATTTGTTCAAATTTCTTAACAAATGACTATGTCCGCACGTACAGTTGTGGGCCCCTCCCCTGTGAGAGTGACTCAGGGCACCAGCTGCCCTGCTGCCAGTGAGCACAGAGACTCAGACCACACACCTTAGTGTCTAAATCCTGATTATAGCCTGTGGCTCTCAAAATAGTTTGCCACATTCAAACTGATTTCTATTTAGAAGACCAGTCCCATTTTGAGCACACCAGGACCACACTCTATCCTGGGGGTATGGCCCATAGACATCTCCTGCTGGCTCACGAGAAAGCACAGATGTGGGGAACAGCAGGACTGTTTTGGATTCATGTCATGGCTCTACCTGATGGACTCCACAATTCTCATAAAATGCTCCCCAAACTTTGCCTGTTTCAAATATCTTCTTAAGAAAAACTCAGATATCAAATGATTCAGGGATGTGCAATATTTTTTTAAAAAGAACATTTTCCCTCATTTCCCCCTACTGCCAAAATCCTAGGAGGATGGGTTCATGCACTTTCACAGTCATGATTCCTGTTCGAGAACCTCATGGGGGAAAATGACCCATATTCTCAGGGTTACTGTGGGTATGAGCCATGAAATGTATTTTTTTTGTGTGTGTGTGAATAGGAAACAAGAGTATTTTATTGACCACATAATCAAGTTAGCACAACCTTGAGAATAAAACTCATTTCCATGAAACGTATTCTTAACATCTCCTTTTTTGTCTGTCTGTTTTTAACCTTTGCTGCTAATTCTTATTTCTCCATTTCTTGTCGATTTCTCTACTTACCTTTCTTGCTCTCTGGCCTTGCCAGTTCTCTTCTTTCTTCTCAATCGTTTCTTTTCATTGATTTTCCCCCCACTTCTCCTGTTTTCTTTTCTTTTCTGTCTTTCTTTTTTTTTTCTGTATGCTGTCTGTAGAGTGTGGTAATGTCACAGCTCACAGCAACCTCAAACTCTTGGGCTTCAGCCAATTCTCTTGCCTCAGCCTTCCAAGTAGCTGGGAGTACAGGTGCCGGCCACAACCCCTGGGTATTTTTTGTTGTTGTTGTTGTTTAGCAGGCCAGGGCTGGGTTCCAACCCGCCAGCCCGGGTGCATGTGGCCAGCGCCCTAACCACTGAGACACGGGCGCTGAGCCATTCTCCTTTTTTCTTCTTCTTCTCTTCCTTTCCACGAGTCTCCTTTCTCTTACCTTGGTTCTTTTTCTTCCACCAACCTTCCCTCCTGGCTTTTCTTTTGAGGTCTCTTTTATCTTCTACCAGTAGAGGGAGACATCATTGCTCCTTTTTTCTCTAACAATTTGGTGGCTGTGCGTTTATTCCAGCTGACACCAGGAAGCCACTGTATATGTTTGAATTGGCCTAACCAGTTATATAATCTTAAGGAAACACACAGCCAACCACTCAGATATCTGACAGTGACAGTCCATCTACTATAAATAGCAAATGGAGAAACTCGTGCTTTATTCCAGCAACTCTGAAAGTTCATATTTATCAAATAACTGTATTAGGTTGAATCATATAAAATGGCCACTTTTTAGGTAAACGATGGGTAAAATGCTGAATAGTATAACATTTTGATCTCTAGTGTCTGTGAAAAGACCTTTCTGCTGGGAGCATAAAAACACCACTGTCTGGGGTGCTGGAGTTTCTGCTGCAGTCGCGGTAAGTCCCCGAGGCGGCTGATTTACCGGCTAAAGGCAGCGTTGGCATTTAACTTGCAAAAGAAGTTTATGGCTTCAGATGTATGGATGACATACACATTAGTACTTACTGTTACAATTTAAAAATGCCATAGAGATCGTTTACTTTTTGTCTCTATAGAGTTTCAAATAAAATTGCTCATGTCAGAATACATGTTATTTTACCCTAGCTGAATTTTTGTCTGAAAAAAAAAACCTAGTGTACAGATGCTGCTGAAAACAAAGCTAGGCGTTTTCTAGATGGTCTGTATACAAGTTAAGAAGGAATGAAATGACCTCTTCTGCTCCAATTCTGTCGAAAGTATTAATGCTGAGCATCACTTATTTCTGCTTTCCCGTGAAGCCCTTCTCTGGGGTCTTATGAATGCTCATTTATAGTTAGAAAAACACCACCATCTTCTGAAATCTAACTAGACTGTAGATGCAAGTTGGGAAGAGAGTTTCTTTGTATTCACTTTATTCAACATTATCATTTCAGTTTACGGCATTTTTCCCACTATATTTCATTTTTCAGATTATGCACACAGAGAGCTTTTGCTATACTAGTTTAATAAATCATGTGACCGCTGGTTTAGTCTGGTTTCGATACTGCATTAAGGGGGATTTAAGATATTAGATTAAGCAAACATAGTAAATGATTTTCTTTAAAAAAACACAACGACTACATATTATGTTACTATCTTTGCATATCAAATGTGATCCCAAAGGATCTTTGTAGCTACAAGGGCTAGATACAAATGTAAACTATGACCCCAGTTATAGAAATTAAATTATTTGACAATCAAATGAGATATGCACGCCAAAATGTCGTGAGTGTGCATACACACATTGTCACGGTCAGAACTTCAGTGTTGGGAAATAATCAAGCCAATAATGAGGAAAACAGGAATAATGAAAACATGATTCTCAGCTAGCGGGAGGGTTTCAGTATTCACACATACTCCCAGCATGGCTTCTCTGAATTTCACAGGAGTTCATATGATAAAAGCTGCATTTGGGATCACACAGGTTATTTTATTGCTTTAGATGTCACATTGTTACTTCTCTAACATTTTTTTCCTTGAGAATTTATAGTAGAGAGAAGATCTTGTAAGCACGAAATAAACCACCACCAGGTAAATTTTCCCATTTTTGAGATAATAAATGAGATCTCAGTGGGTACTTTGATGAATTTTCTATCAATATTTACCTAATTGTTTTTAACTATGATATCAGAGTGCTTATCTAAGACTTAGAATTATAAAGCCTTTATTTCTAATTTCTGAAACACTGCATATTTCCCTAGGAGCACTTTTCTTATCATTCAGGAAACACTTTCTGATCCAAACATTGGCCCTAAAATAAAATGATAGGCAAAAATTCGATCAAAGATACCTAGGGACTCTTTTTCCCTCCAGCCTTTTTTGCCTTTGCAAATGAACATGCTGAGCCTCGTGTTAAATATAAATGTCTCAGATTCCACTGCTAATTCAGTATTTATTGTTGGTGGCGTGAATAGCAAACAGGCATATCTGGAGCAAATGTCTTTTAATTACAGACACAAAGCTCCTGCTCCCAGGAATGATGGATAACTGACACTGGACTGGCATTCACTCTGAACACATGGGGCATATGAAATAAGCCAAAACACAGGAGGCAAAAGATACCAAGCCATGCGCAAAGGACAGGGCTATCCCTGAGAGAAGAGGGATGCAGAAGGCGAGCCCCATGTTCAACTAATTTTTATTTTTTTCTTGGAGAAAATTTCCTAACTGTGGCGCAGAGCTGGAGTCTGAGCAGACCCTCGTAGTTCTGCTGAGTGGAGTAAACAGAGATCGGAGTGTGAGAAAGCCGAGGTGGCTGGGTTTGTAGTGCAGGACATTAGAGAAGCGGGTGCTGGGCGGAGAGGGGACTAGGAGTCCTTGTGGGAGGCACCCCTAATTCTATAGCCAAAGACTGTGCTGTGCACGTGTAGGGTGAGAACGCCCCCCCCCCCCAAGCCTATAAAATAGCAGCTACAATAGGGTTGAGAGAGAAATAGAGATAGTAGAGGTTAAGAAAAGTAGTGCTGGAGACATCCATCACATTAACCCCTCTCCCACCCTGTTAACATCTCTGGGATCCAGCTAAGACATTAGAAAGGCTAGGCCTTAGGAGTAAGAATTATGCACTAAAGTAAGACCCTAGGCCTACTCTAACAAAGACTAAAACCAAATCCTGACAAGATCTTCAGGGAAGACAGACAGAATTTGGAAGTTGAATTATATAAAATAAGAGAAGCCTGGGAAATACCTTGGATTTTTCCATAGATCTGCACTCACAAGCCCACACAAGTTTGAGTCAACTAGCAAGTGATTGAACTGCTTACAAAAACAGGTGTCAACACTCTCCAGAGGAAGATAACAAAATCCAGAGACTTTACACTTTATTATCCAAGATATCCAGGATTCAATAAAACATTAATAGACATACAAATAAATGGGAAAATGTGATAGAATCAAATGAAAACTCTAGAACAAAAAAGCATAATAAAAAAAATAAGTAATTCTCTAGATGAGCTTAACTAGATTGAAGAAGGCAGAGAATTAGTGAACACAAAGATGGATCAAAAGAAATTATCCAATCTGAAGAACTGGGAGAAGTTGATGAAAAAGGCTTAGAGACTCAGAGATTATCCCCTGTATCAATATCAAAAGGTCTAAGATGTATAATTAGAGGAGAGAGAATAAGGTAGAAAAAAATTGAAGACATAATGACCAAAAGTGTCCCAATTTGATTGAAAGATAACTTTCAGACCTAAAGACTCTGAGCTGTAAAATAGCAGAGATAACCCTTGGGCAAGGTCAATCATTTACTAGGATACTGATATGTTTCCACATGGACAAACCTTTTGCCTCATCTAGACTACTCTGAAATGTTACAAATGGTTTGGACTTGGGGGAAGCAAGTAGAGAGAAAAAAATAGTTAATTTATCATTAATACTGACATTTGTAACAGGAAACTGAAGATGCTTGATAGACACCTGCTGATCAAGTTGTGGGTTAGATTATGGAGTGGCTACACATTCTGGGTTTGTGACTGACCACAGGAGAAATTAATCGTCCATCAGCACAGAAAGCCTCTGAGATGTGACTTCCTCAGCCCTGGGAGGAGTCATCATGCCACAGCACTCCATAAGAAGATACTCCCCCCCCCCCCAACTCCCTAGTGGTTAAGAAGAGCACTTTCCAAGGAGTCAGACTGCCAAGAGGGAAATCTCACTCTCAGGGTGGCCACTCGTGGGCTATGTCACATACCAACATCCCCAAATCTCAGTCTCCTCAAAGGGGTGATCAGAACACCCCCACCAGGTGGTTTGTGAGGACTGAATGCACAGAGTCCAGGTCTGCCACACAATAGTGAATTTCAGTCTCCTCAAAGTATCAGTCACTATATCCCCCAAATGAAATAAATAAGTAAAAAAGAAGATGACAGATAGCTTGGTAAGTAGCTGAACCCATTGCTCCTAGTGATGAAGCAGAAGGTGGGTGGACACCTTCTGTCTGTCACTGTGTCAGAGACCAGGAGTCCTGCAGGGCTGTGGGTCCTCTTTGGCTAGGCCTTGCCGGTCATGATGTGCTGGCTCATTTTATGATAGTCTTGGTTGGGATGTCTATAATGGGCAGCTTAGCCAAGTTAAAGGAAAGGAATGTTCTAATGCCCCAAAGAATTAGTTTCATTGTCAGTCTTGAAATACTTTAGCTCATTTTCCCATATTTTGACAATCCTGGAAATCATTTGGTATGGATATTTCTCTTGGCCCTAAGCTTACTCAAAAGGAGAGAAAGCAAAGCAGCAGTGCAGAATGTGTAACCCATGCTGGGATTTTTCTTTGCTAGAAGCTCCAGCTCTTTTAGCTGGAAGAGTGTATGCGTCTTGTAGAATGTAAAAAAAATGCAAAAGACCAAGGGCTCCCCTTCAGGGCTTACCCCAAGTGCTTTGTTATCCTCACTGAAGTCTTTGGTTACTTCCTCTCTTTCCCTCCACTTTTACAAATTACTCTCATTTTCTATTTGTTAACTCTTACAGTCTTTAAGTTTTCTTCCTTTCATTTATTTTTACAATAAAACAATATTGATATAAGACAGATGAGATAATGGCTTCAAATTAGATAACTGAGATGAAATGTAACTTCCTAGAAAGACACATACATCTGAAACTGACCCAAGAAGAAACAGAAAATCTGAATAGACCTGTAAGAAGTAAAGAGTAATCAAAAAAAACTATCCACAAAGACAGCCGAAGATCAGATGGCTTTCCTGGTGAGTTCTTTCAAATTTTAAAGAAGAATTAATACCAATTCTTCACAAACCCTTCAAAAGACAGAAGAGGAAGATCTTTTTAACTCATTCTCTGAAGCCAGCAAGCAACCCCAGCACAAGACAAAGACTTCACAAGAAAATTACAGACAATATCTCTTACAAATGTAGATGAAAAAGTCCAAAAAACCCACTAGCAAACTGAATCTAGCAGCATATAAAAAGGATTATACACCATGACCAAGTGGGATTTATCCCATAGATGCAAGATATAGGAGACAAATAAGAAAAATACATGGGAGAAGTCCGGCATGAAGGCCAGACTGGGGCATATCCCCCTAATCCTGTGTCATATGCTGGCTGCTCAGCCTTGGGTCTGTTGGTTGGGGTGGGTGGGAAGAGAGGAGGAGTTAAGGGTCGTATGTTTACCTGCTTCTGAGAGGAGGCTCTTTCTGCAGGTGGGGACTGAGAAGTTGTCCCTGCCTTCCTACCCTACGAGTGGAGCTACGGAGATCAGAGACTCACCAACTGCTCAGAGCTGGAAGGGGCTTTAGGCACAGATTAGTCCCAGCGCCTTTTTCGCAGATGAGGAAAACTGAGGAGCAGAGAGGCAGAGTGACTTTCTAATCATCAGGGAGCTGACTGGGGGCGGCCAGAACTGGAGTTCTTGTTCCCGATCCCCACCCTGGGCTTAGTCTCTCGCCGCTGTCACGTCCACTGTCATCCAGTTACTCAGAGAGGGGACAATGATCTGGCTGACCTCACTGCTCATGGATAACAGGGAGGTAATAATATGAATAATAGCTAACACTTACGTAGGACTTATCTTGTGCTAGGCAAGGTCTTCAGTGCTTTATGCATATTAACTCACTTAACCCTCAGAGAAACCCTACAAGATAAGAATATCAAAGTTCCCATTTTATGGATAAAAACATGAAGGCAGAGGAGGTTAAGCCACTTGTCAGATTGCTCATCTAGTAAGTGGTAGCAATCTGGTCTCTGCACAATTAACCCCTCTCCAAGTCTCCTCTTTACACAGGGGATGGAGAAGGTGTCTTACAGCCTGCTGGTGTCCCCCCGTGGAGGAGATGGCTTTGGACAGCACTATCACTGATGGGAACATTCTGGGCCTCGAGTCCATGGTCCTGTGTTATTCTTGAATCTGAAGCATCGTGCCCCTGCCTGTGACTTCCGGAAGTTTTAGATTTCTTCACGTTTTGTTTCTGACAGGGAGGAAGTTCTCACTGGTGCAGGGCTTCTTTACCTTGGGGTCCATGGTTTCAGGGGGAGATCCTGATCCTGAAATTACATGCAAAATTCTGTGTCTGAGCTTACAGGGGCACAGATTTCCTTAGGGCTGTGACATTGAGATGGCACTGTACTGTGTGGCTCCTGGGCCCACATCTGACAGTGCTTTTGGAGTCTCTTCCTAGAAGCTGTGGAGAAATGCTCATGTCTGAGTAAAGGAAGGAATGAGGCTCTCTCCTTGGTGCGCGGGGTGGACGGCAAGGCAGTGCTGTGGGGTGACACGCTGGGCCCTCTGCCCAGGGGTGCCTGGCAGATAAAGCATGAAGCCTGAGTGCACTGTCAGCCTGAGTGGGTGACCTGGGGACCCGGAACCTCACTCAGTCCCATCAGGACCCAGCACATGCTTGGCACCACGGTCAGCAGAGAGGAGACTCCACCTCTGGATCCAGAGTTCTTCCTAAGCATGCTGATCTCACGGAGGCTCGGTGGCAGGGGACGTCTCAGGCAGCCCTTTCCCTGGCTGCCTGTACCATGTTCAACATCCAGATACAGTGGAGAACAGGCTGTGGGGAGCCTCCAGGCCTTCAGTGTCCTCAAACTGCCTGACGTAGTGCTTTAGCCCACAGTGCCTTGAATGGAGCCAGAGAAAGTAGGGACAGGTGGCTGCTGCTTCACCTCCAGGGTCCTCCTAGACAACCTGCCTTGAAGGTTACAGGGTAGGCAAGAGGTGGCTTTCCATGGCAATAGGCAATTACCTCCCAGACATTTCTTTCATGCCCTTGGCCAGAGTCATAGCACAGCTGTAGACTGATGGATGCCAGGGGTGAACTGGATTAGCTGCATGGAGTGAGATGAACTCCTTTAACTTCTACCCTCCGTGATGATCCGGCCCATAGTAGGTTCTTGATAAATGTACATTGAATGAATGTATTAGGTCCCATTGCATCTTGACCTAAAGTGGCTTCATGATGACGCACCTATAAGACAGCTGTTGTTTATCTTCTAAAGCTTGAGTGAGCGTACAGCTTGGTGACATCACACTGTGTAGAGCTTGGTGACATCAGCACTATGTAAGCTTGGTGACACCAGCACTGTGTAGAGCATAGTGACATCAGCACTGTGTAGAGCATGGTGACATCAGCACTGTGTAAGCTTGGTGACATCAGCTCTGTGTAGAGCTTGGTGACATCAGCACCATGTAGAGCTTGGTGACATCAGCAGTGGGTCAGTGATACGGGAGTCACAGGGTAGGACTAACATAAGTCCATTGAATGACATGTTCAATCGCCATCTGTGGTCTGCTCGGATGAGGGTTCATGGCACTTCCTTCTTGTATTTGCCTACACACTGTCCTGACTGTTGACCCCGGTGGGTGGAGGGGTTGTACCCTAACCCTGTGTCCCTACCACCTAGTCTAGTCCTGTAGCCACTGTGAGCTCATGTTCCCCTTAGGCTGGGTGATTGGGGGTGATTACTCCACTCTGCACACACATGGAGAGCGGGGTGCCAGGCTCTGCCCACCCCAGTCTGCCCTGCAGTTGAATCTTTGATCTGTCAGGGAAACTCTGCTGTAGGTGACTCAGACATACAAAGAGCAGACAGCACAGGGGTCTGGGGGTCACAGACTGGGTCCCCTGCAGGAGCACGGAACTATCTTAGGGAAGTTTCTTGTAAACAAAGAGAGTTCATTGTCTTCTGGACACCCAGGGAGTTTTAAGGCACTGATGGTCAGGGCCAGGCTGTGCTGTGACTGCAGGAGTCCATGGAGAGACTCCTGCCCCCTTCCCCAAGAGTCTCACCAGCAAATAGGGGTCAAAGCCCACCCCACCCTTCGATGTGACTGCAGCTTCGGGGGTGGCACTGGGCCAGTTAATGAATGACACCTGGTCTGACCGGAGATTCTGGCAGAAAGCAGGGAGAACCGGAAACACTGTCCACTGCACAGCACAGATGGGGACAAAGGGACAGCACAGGAAATGGGGAATAGCAAGAGAGCCTGGCCCTGCCAGGGACGGTTGTGCCATCTCCCCCTCTGGGCACCCTGCCTGTATGAGGGGCCTCAGCACCAGGGGGCCGCAAGGAGTTTGGGCCAATGGGAGCAAGCAGGCCAGACTCAGGGGCCGTCACTTTCCCTTTAACATCCTATTCCCCTTCCAGCCCGTTAGTCCCACTCTGGGTGGCTGCTGGGCCTGACAGCAAGTGGAGGGAGGGCCCCCGGCGGCTCCTACCATGTCGCTCTGTGACTGTGTGGCTCCGTACATGGTGATGCCATTGGAGGGTGCTGCCGGCTGTGGGGTGTCGGGCTGGATATACCCTCTTCTGTCAATGAGGCTGTGAGAGGGGAGACAGGACACAAGAGAGTGAATGGGGACCCCAGAATCTCCCTCCTCCCACTGACTGCGGGAGCGTCCTTGCTGGCCAACCTCCACCCCCTGCCATCTGTCCCCAGGGTTCTGTCCTCTCCAGCCTTAATTCACTCTTTTATTACATTCATCATTACAACCATGTTCCGCCCTGCCGCACTCTGCTTTGCTGCCTCTGTGTTTTTGTTCAAGCTGTTTTCTTCCTCGCCCAAGGTTGCTGTGCCCTCCACTCCACTGTCCATTCTAAAAGGCTACGTTCAAAAGCAGCACAGCCCCTGCTCTTGCCTGGCCACCTCTTGCCCCGCACCGACCCTCCTAGGTGTCACAGTGCGTCTACACCAGCAGCTACTTTGTCTAGCAGCTCCCCAGTTCCCCAGGGCAGGCCTTCATCTTTGCCTTTCCCCCACCAGCATCTGGTTCCTGCCTGGCCTAGAGACAGGGATAGAGGCCCCTTGTCTACACCTGCTGCAGAGGCAGCTCAGTCACTATGGTTCTGAGACGGGCCCTCGATGGGTGCTGAGCAAACTCTGGTTGACGGGATGAATAAAAACAATCCCCAGTCTTCCACAGACGGGTTTCTGAGTAATGCTCCCAGAGGCTTGCTTCTGTGATCTGTGGTGCTATCTTCCCCTAGAAGGCAGGATGATGCTTTCCTACACAATCAGAAGAGGTGCTTTTTTCTCCCCATGGCTGGCATTGACCTTGAGTCTAAGGGCAACAAAGTGAAGAGCAACAGGAGGCTCAGCTAATAAATGGGGAACCCCAGATGGCCCCCACTGCATTGGAGGGGCCACACTCACAGCACAGACCCACCCCAGTGTCCTCAGCAGCTTCCACAAGGTGCATAAACACATCCCCTGCCGTGAGGGTGGGCCACCTGGGCTGCAGGCAGCGGCGCTGCTGGAAGAGCAGAGCCTCCTATGTCTCAGTTCAGCTACACCTGCAGGTCTCTGAGTGACAGAGTAATAGACCATAAAAATCACTGTGATGGAGCTTAAAATGGGACTCTCCACCTCAGTTCCAACGAGTCCGCAAAGGCTCGGAAGAACAATTGGCAACAAGATCCTGATCTGCAAAGAGAAGGGCTGGGTCCCTGCGCAAGATGTCAGGGGTGTGTCAAGGCAGCTTTGCCGTTCAGTTCAAGAGTCCAGAAAGTGCAAAGGGACAAGAGCCAAGAAGGCTGAGAACTCAGGAGGGGGCTGGCACTTGGGGACTGGGTGAGGGTCCAGATGTGGGTCCCTGGGGAGAGGGCCAGCATGGAGCAGGCTTGAGAGAATGTAATGGTTAGACTGCAAAATGCATGTTGGAGTCCCCCCAGCACCTGTGAGTGTGACCTTATTGGGAAATAGGGTCCTTGCAGATGTAACCAGGGTGAGATGAGTTTACAGTTGATTGGGTGGGCCCTCATCCCAGGTGACTGGTGTCCTTGTAAGAGACAAAAAAGACACAGGGAGGAGAAAGGCCCACGAAGGTGCAGAGACACGCAGGGAGAGTGCACGTGACCACACAGGCAGACACTGCAGGGATGCAGCTGCCAGCCAACGGGCGTCCGAGGACTGCGGGTGGGAGAGAGCAGGAAGGATGCTCCCTGGTGTCTCAGAGGGAGCCCAGCCCTGCCCACCCCTCGATTTCAGACTTCCAGCCTCCTGTGCGAGAGCATAACTTCGGGAGTTGCAAGAGCATAACTTCGGGGGTCGCATTCCACTTTGCACAGTGCTCTGGAACACTACTGCAGGACTAAGCCTACCCCTGAGGGCATCCACAGAGGCCCAGGCACAATGGTCAGCTACAGGCCCTGGGCTGGGATGGCAGGTGAGTGATCACGGGGGAGTTGCAATGGGAGGTTCTCAGAGGAAACTCTGGAGAGCACAGGCCAGCCTCAGTGCCCCACCAGGTTGAGGACCATGATGTGGAGCCAGCAGCACCTGGCCCCTGCCCTGAGTCCCCTCCCTGTTGGCGGCTGGGACCTGGGGAGCCGACACGCCCCAGGTTTCCCTCCTGGGGTGGGCTGGCAGGTGGGAGGCATTAACTTTCAATGAACTCGGCGGTTTCTGATGCAATGAAATGGCACTATTTTGGAGGGAATGAAAGTGCCCTGAGTCATTTTTTGTTACCTGACAAGAGAATCTAAGGGACTTACAGGGCATTTCACCCAGGAGCAGGTAGCTTTTTTGCGTCCAGCCTGCATGGCATAGCAGCCATGCCCCAGGACTGCGATACCTTGGATTGGGCCCAGCACAGCTCTGCCCCAGTCTCTTTGGGTCCTCACCCTGGAGCACCTCCTCACTGGCAGCCCACCCTTCACTGCTGGGCCCTGTGATCACTGGCCCCTCAGTCTGTGAAAACTCTGCTGCCGTCACTCCCCCAATTCCTACTCATCCTTCAGAATAGATCACCACTGAGCCCCTCCTGGGTGCCCACACACCCTCACTGTGCACCACTTGCCCAGGGGCTGCCTGTGCCACCCGTGAGACAGCTCCTACCCTGCACACGGCCTGCCCCACAGACATGATCAGTAAGTAGTGGCCATGCTACCTGCATATGGTCCAACACTGACCATTCCCTGCCTTGTCTTTACAATTTTCCATCCCTCCTGACAGGCTTGTATGAGGACCTGCACCCCCCAAACCTAGCCAGCCCTAGCCACTGCCACCCATGCTTCTGGTGATGCCACAGGGAACTGAGTAGGGGGTGTCTCTGCACTCTTAGTACACAGGCTCCCAACAGAGCCCCCTCCTTCGCACATCCTGGCACTGTTTGGGAAGTGGGCAGTGTGCCCTCAGGTGGGCATGGTTGGGCTGCCTGGGAAGGTCCTGGCCCTTAGGGGCACAGGCAGGGCTAGGGTAGGGTGGAAGGAGGAGAACGCAAGCATCAGCCCTCTCTTCTGCCTGGGGGTCTGTGAGCAGAGTGCAGGGGAGGAGGCCCAAGGCCCAAACCCTGGAGTGTGTACAATAATTAACTGGGGGGCTGCTGGGCTGAGGCAGCTTCCAGTGCCCTGGGTTCCTCAGCACAGATGTTTTAGCCAATCATAAACCACCGCCACCCTGTTGCTGGGCTGTCCCTGGAATGCTCCAACCAGGCTCTTGTTCAGCTGTAGCCGGGAGAGGGAAGGGGCTGGATGGGGGTGGGGTGGGGGGGCTTTCTTTGCCTGGCTCCGTGTTCACCCTATAAAAGTTTCCCTGGAGCCCCTTCAGTGGACCCCACACTGGTTGAGGCCTGGGGCTGCCAGATGCCAGAGCCAGAATTGCTGTAAATAAATCCTTTAATATTTTAAAGTACCTCACTTTACCTTTTAGCAAATGATTCAAGCAGTTCTGAGGAGAGGGACATTCCTGAGAAATGACCCACTCACAGGAACCTGCATTTGGGGAAGAATACAGTCCAAACTCAACCAAGACAGCACATTTAATCCAGTTGTGGAAGAAGCCATTTTGGCGGTGACCAGGTGACAATA
This sequence comes from Loris lydekkerianus, assembly GCA_963574355.1. Lineage (NCBI taxonomy): Eukaryota > Metazoa > Chordata > Mammalia > Primates > Lorisidae > Loris > Loris lydekkerianus. The sequence goes on along the minus strand of CAUYPK010163040.1, from coordinate 31,851 downwards.
TATAGCAGTGCTGTGGGCAAATCAAGGACTCGGAGACGTGGAAAGAGATCTGGACAGAAGGCGAGACTCCTAACCTCCCATCCTAGACGCAGACGGCAGCGCAGTCCTCCACTCTCACACTCCTTCCCCTCACAGCCTGCTTCCTGGCCGGCCCCACTGGCCACAAACATGTCAGCAGAAACAACTAACTTGTGAAAACTCATGAGAGATTTTCTGGCCTACAGAGCCCCGAGAAGGCTCCTGGGGTGAGCCTGGATCTCCCCTCAAGAGGCGCTGGCACCTGCCCAGGCAGGCCTGACTCCAGGGTCCTTGTCTGCCCCTTCCTGCCACCCCTCCACAGAGGAAGCCTCCGAGCAGCAGGTCCCCGGAGGTCCCCATTTCAGGAGGGTCATGGCGTACTGGGCTCCCAGCTTTCTGGGCCAAAGCTGGAAATTATGGCTTTCTGGTGGAGTATAGGCTTGGACCTTTTCTCTTTTCTTCATTACTTTTACTTCCCTCCTGAGGGTTCACTGTGGAGCAGAGTTTGCGTTCCGTGAGCACACGTCAGCAAGAGCATGGAAACGCTTTCCGGAGCCTTGAGTTGCTCAGTCATATCTGCCCGTTTGGCTGCTCAATAAACATCTGACAATGATGGTTTGATGAATCTGTTGGACATGCTCTGTGTGGGTGAAACTCACAAGTAAGCAAAAGCTGAGTGTACTCTGAACTTGTCCGACCCTGCCTGGAGGCCGCAGCATCCGTTGCTATTGATGGATGGTCTGGCCCTGAGTCCCGACTGGCTGGCATTTCCTAGCTGAGCGATCTTGGGCACATTATTTAAAGTCTGTGCCTCGGTTTCCCCACCCATAAAATGAGCTATGACAGTCCCTACCTCATAGGTACAGAATGAGCTTTCAAACAGTTAATACATGTAAAGGACTTAGAGCAGGGCTCACAGGAGCTCAGTAGCGTCAGCTATTACCATTATTAATATTATCCTCATTGTTATCATTACTGCGACCTCAGCCACTTGAGCCCATGTGGATCTCTCTCTATGAACAATTTTAGCACATATATTCTGTCAAATCGGCTATCAACTACAAATTGACAGTACAAATCGGCTGTCAGCACTTATTTCTATGGGTTTTCTCATGTTTCCTTCCTACACAAGTGTCCTGGCTCCCTCTCTGCTGGCCGCAGACGCTCACCATCATGTAACGATTAACACCGTCACATGCCTGGGTTTTCCTCTTTTGAGATTTAGGAGATTCCCCCCAGATTGGACATAAATTCAGTTGAAGACTAAAACGCTGTGACATGGCACCGGATCTCTGTTTCACGAAGGCCGCATCTACATGGCACAGAGCCGTCAGCTAGGGGTGGGGATCAGCTGCTCCCTGGTGGGGCCTGTGCCAGCTCAGCTAAGGTATTTGCTTCTCCAAGACCTGCTGCCTCCTGGCCCTTACCTGGGGGAGATGGGCCCACACAGGGCGACACAGCAATTTGTGAAGATATTTCCATAGCTGTAGGGGTTGTAATTTTCTTTACCTCTTTTATTTGACCAAGATCCTTTAATCTGAAAGAAAAAAAAGAGTCAATGACGTACACTATCGTTCATGCCAACACCGTTGTGTGAGCCAGCTGGACCACGAGAAGCTCGTAAAGAATGCAAACAACCTTTACTCATTCATTCACCAAAGGAGACCAAGGTACTTTTCTCAAGGAAAATAGGCATTTACTTCAAACTTGGAAATATCCCAAATCAGTGGGTTAGATTAGGGAAAAGAGTAAGACTCCCTGGAGATGATAATCTTTTATTTGTGCCACATGGTACAGAAAGGCCATCTCACATAAGCCAGCAGAGATTTTTTTCATACTCATATTTAGTGGCCTAAACAGTCATTAAGGCAATGGGAGCTGCAAAAAATTAACGTGGCTCCCCTAATCGCCAGTTTACAGGCTGTAAGAATTTAGCCTTGCAGTGTTGCCAAAATAGCCTGGTTTTTCTTTTTCCTTTTATTAAGTCATATACATATAGATTATGGATACATTTATGCATTTGTGGGTTTTGCCGATTCTACTATTCATGTTACCAAATACAAATAACTGTATTAACATTCTGTATGACACGCGTCTTATCACTATGTATTTATTCAAGCTTTTGTTTCAGGTAACTGACCTATTCTGAGACATTTAATTCATGAAAGGATACAGACTTATGTCAAATCTAGCATTAAGAGCAAAGAAATATCTTCCACTATCATGTTTCCTGTTTTTATATCTCTTCTCCATCTCCACTGAATATAGGTAATGCATTATGTAATCCTGGATAGTAAGCTGAACTTTGGGGCTGGGCAATTTCCTCCAAAAACTAAACAGAAACATTAACTATGAGAGGTTGACTTAAATGCTCACTCCAAGATGTCAGCCTGCATTGGTCTTCATTAGGGGAAGGGTGACCATTGCTCACAAAATCTATCTGGCCAGTCCTGGCATTGAACTGACAGACCTGGTCAGAAAAGAAGGGAAACAAGCAGAGAAGCAGAGACTCCCAGCTGAGAAACCTGTGGAAATGCCTCCACGGCAGCTCCGCGTGCCCAAGGCTCCCCTCTGAACGGGCGCAGGCAGGAGCAGACCCCACATCCCTCATCCTTTTTCTCCCCCACTGCCAAACGCCAGGCAGCACGTGCCCTGCTCCGTCAGGAACTTACGTCTTCATTCGTCGTCTGGTTGGAGCTGATCAAGTAGGTGTGGAAACCTGAGAGACCAACGATGGACCAGACGGAAAAGAAGCAGACCACGGCCTCCAGCACGGTGACGCGAGTCAAGGGGCAAACAGGGCGGGAAGGACCTCGGCCTCCTGGCCTCTCTCTAGCCCGCCCAGGCTGCCCCCTCTCTCGTGGGCATTCTCTCCAGCAGGGGGAACCTTCTCCAGGGCAGGGAGAAGGTGTCACATTCCCCCCTGAGGAGCAGCACCTGTGCCTACAATGATGGGGTGGGGCTCCCTGAGCATCACCTGTCCCCTTCCCACAGTGGCCACTGCCTCAGGATCAGGACTGTTTTTACTTAGGGGACCTTTCCCCAGCCCTTCAGCCAATCCCTGCCAGGTCAGGCCTCTCAGATGCCCCACTTGTTCCTCCAAATCCCCCACCCAGGAGAGCACAGACCGGGCGGCAGCCCACGTGGAGTCATGTCAGTCACTGGTTTGAAAGCCACAGTACATGGATCCAGGAGTGATGAGGTGACCAGGGGGAAGACATCGGGAAGACTGGGGGTTGAGAGTCTGGATAGGCTGGACAGGAAAGGCAAGGGACAGAATAATGGAAGAGGAGGTGATACACAGAACGGAAGCAGGAAACAGTCGTGGGTAAAAAGGAATAAGAAATGGAGCCAAGAGGATTATTCACTGAGTAACACACGAAGAAGTGAATGTCAATCTCACAAATACTTATGTGGCACCTGCAGATTACAGTCCAGGTAGAGCGACGGGGAAGTGAAAACACAAACACTCATACTATAAACATATAAAACCTGGCAGCCCCACTCTGCAAGATTTCCATGTAACAAACCCCACTGTGCCCCCTAAATCTACTGAATTAAAAAAAAAATGTCTTGGGCTGTGATGCTCTTTAAATGTCTTTCTTGAATTATTTGAATCTTCTCTACTGTCAGTGATTATTTTTGTCTGCTTGATCTATCATTAACAACAGGAGTATGTCAAACTAACAATATATGACATGAAAGTGGGGAAGAACTCAGGATTGTAAGTGGCTCCTGCTGGTTTACTGGGTACTGCAGCTTCTGCAATGCCACCTATGCTCCCACTGCCATCAGGAGGTGGTGTGACCAGTGGATGTGAAATTATAAAAGTTTATAGCAATAACAAAAAAATTCAGCTTTCTATATTACTATCTCATGTGCTTTAGATAGATGTTCTAACAGCAGAATGCAGTGCCACTGTTAGCTGGTGGCTGTGTCCCGGTGACATGAACCCAAGGCAGGATTGCAGGATTCCAGGCTCCAGCTGACACCCTCCATGGTAGGTCTTACGGAATCACCATAATTCATAACAATAGCTGCATTGCTGATGATATGTCAGGTGCTGTTTCAGAGGCTTAGGGGGACTCACTCAATGCTCAGAGCAACCCAGGGAGAAGTGTGACTCCCAGATAAGAGGGAAACCGATGCAGAAAGCGGTAAAGTAATTTGCTTGGAAAACAGCAGAACTAGGAGCTGAATGCTGGAAGGCTGTTCTACCAGGATGACAGAAGCCTTGGGTGGGTCCCTGTCCTAATCCTTGCTGAGGGGCAGGCGGGCCTCACCTGACCCCAACCTCTGCCAAGGGGAGGGGGAGTGGGATGCTGTTCGTAAGGGATTCATGACCCTGCAGCAGCTGAAGTGGTCCACTCCCCTTCAGATCCACTCACACTGGGATAGAACTATCCCAACATGGCTCGGTGCCCGTACTCAGTAGTTAGGGGCTGGCAGGTTTGAACTTGGCCCAGGACAGCTAAACAACAATGAAAACTACAATAGCAACAAACAAAAAGCTGGCTGTGACGCCGTGGTACCGAGGGCAACATAATGAGACCCTCTCTCAAAATAAACAACCCCCTCAAAACACCCCAAAACTATCCTAACACACATTTCCTCACTGACTCAATGGCTAGATGTTGAAAATATGTAAGCCACAACAAGGTCAAGAAATAGAAATTTCTCTCAAATGTATTAAAATTCATTTACTGATTTTTTTAAAAAAGAAAAATGCAAGGAAACAATCCAACTCTACTGGGACTAAATTACTAAGCAGTTGAACTTTGGTTTACTAGGTTGTGGGTGGGTTTCCAGTGATGGCAGTGATGGCTGCCAGCCTCTGTCTGCCCCCCCACCAGCTTCCACTAAGACAGTGAGCCACCTTTGTAGTGGAGGGGGTTTGAATTCCCTGTAGCTCCTAGCCAAGAGGTTGTACACCAAGGTACTCTCTGTCTGGGGACTCGGAAAGGGCTTTGAAAAGTGCTTCTCTGCACACACCCCTCCTGAGAGTTTCTGCTGAATCCCAGAGTGCTATTCTGGCCCTTTTTATGCACTCAGACTCCCCAGGGGCAGGACCTGCTCCCTGCCCTGAGCGGTGGGCTCTGTTTGCACCAGAAGATAAGCAAGGAGTCAAGGCCGTTCAGGATGTGGAAATACTGCCCAGCAGAATGGGTAGGACATTTCAGTATTCAGAGAATCATAAAAGATGAGAGATCATAGAACCATGTCTCAAGGGTCTTGAACCTTTTGAGTTCCCACTTTTTACTCAGAAAACAATGCACATGAATACAATTTTAAAAAATAATTTCAGGAGTTTTTAAAACTCCCCTGAAGTCCTTCCCTGGATATGCCCTGATTTATTCTAATTCCTTCATTTTACAGTTATAAAACCAGGCCTAGAGAGGCCAAGCCACTTGTAAGAGCTCATGCAGCAGTGCATGTCAGAAAAGAAAGAACCAGAGCCTGGTCTCTGGACTAGGACCTTTCTCAAGGCCTCAAGCTGTGGCAGTGTCACATGACACTTCATGAACCTTTATGGGCTTTATGGACTTCAGTGTTCATGGTGGCAAGGCTGAGACTGCCTGTGACCTTGGACCTTGTCTTCAGCCCATGGCCTCAGAGCCACCCATAGTGAAGAACCAATCTCTGTCAATCTTCTCCCCACATTCTAGGAATCAGGCTGGTGATGAAAATACTTTGTGCCAACTGCCAGATCCAAATAATGTTTGAGAACTGCTGGAATAGAATAGTAAGTAGTGTCAGGTCATTCTACTAAACACAAATGTTTGGAAAAAATAAAGTTAGAACTGCCGCCCCACTTGGCCCTTCTAATCAAACTCACACCAAATATACCAATTTACGTGGTAAGTTACTGTGTCAAACGTAAGGAATAAGATATAAAGGTATTAGAGGAAAATCAAGGCACTATTTATACAACTTTGGAGTGAGTGTATAAGGCACTAACCTAGGAGCCACGTAGTATAAGACTTTTACATTGTGTTCACTAATAATTTAAATATTTATATATAAAAAAGCAAAGTTAAAAGGTAATGGCAGATTAGAAGACAGATATTGGCAAAGGATATTTAAAAGATTATTATTGTAGAGAATAAGTGAAGAATTCCTGTATGTTCATGGAAAAAGAGCAAACAGCCCAACTGATACCTGGACAAAGGGTGTGAATTGGCATGCTGTGATAAGAAAAAAAAAACAGGCCAACAAACATGAAAAGATATGCAACCTGATTATTAGCCACAATTTCTACCTATCAAATTGGCAAAAATACGTGTGCCTGTAAATGCAAGATATCTGATTTGGCTTCAGGTTCTCAGCCTGATAATATCCAGGTTGCATAGGTGTGGGGGACCCAGGAGGGTAAGTTAGTGCAATCTCTTTAGAAAACCTGTCTATTAATATTAGGTTAATATTTAGGTCATTAAGTATGAAATGTCTTATTTCCTTAAGTACTAAGTTAGTATCTGGGACATTTCACTTTAAGCCTTCTTGTTTTATTTTGATTGTGAAGATACATCCTCATTCTTCCAAATGCATATTTTGGTTTGTGATTATCTTTCAAAACAAATTTTAGAGCAATTTTTGTGAAACTGTGGATAAGTCAAAAAATTGTGTTATTTTTAAATATGAGTTCTACTATGGAACCAGTGCAACACAGACAGCTTGAAATATCAATGGAGTGTTTGGGAAGGATGTGACTAATGAACACACAGCATGGATAGTTAGAGAAGTTCTGTTATGGGATTTGAATCTTGAAAATGAGCTGCATGGATGACCTGAGACCAAGGTGGATAATGATGAACTGGAAGCAAATCCATCTTATCCTACGTGTGAATTAACAGCAAGGTTTGATGTTACTGTTCCGACAATATTGAATCATTTAAAATGAATTGGCAAGATCAAGAAGCTGAATAGATGGGTTCTTCAATGAATTAAATAAGTGTCAGGAGAGAAATCATCTCAAAACTTGCCTTTCTTTGCTGTCACAACATAAAGGCAAATCATTTCTTTGCCATATCGTTTACATGGTGAGAAATGGATTCTTTTTGACAATCACCAGTGTTCGGCACAATGACTGGATGAAGATGAAATGCTGAAACACAGTCCAAAACCAAATAGTCATCCAAACAAGCTAATGGTGTCTGTCTGGTGTTCCAGCAGTGGTAGTGGCCACCACAGCCTCATGAAACCCGGTCAGTACATTACAGTGGATGTCTACTGCAACCAGCTGGAGGAAGTGATGATGCCTGCGATTAAGCAGCCGAGTGGTCAGTACAGACAGGCCAATCCTCACGCAGGACAACACTTGTTGTGTGAATATTGCTCGTGTAAGCTAGACTTGGAAACTCTTTGTCATCCTTTATATTCACCAGAATTTGCACCAACTGATGACCACTTCTTCCAGGCTTGGACCACTTCTTGCAAGGAGAAATATTCAATTCTCAACAAGCTATGGAAAACACCTTTCATGATTTGATCTCCACTCACTCTCCAGGCTTCTTTGGTGCTGGCGTACACGAGCTACTGTGAAGATGGCAAAACTGTGTTGATAGTTTAAGAGCATGTTTTGATTAGTTGTACTTATTCTTGCATGAAATATAATAAATGAAACTTTTGATTTGAGATCAGACATTTCATATTTAACAACCTAATATTTTAAATATGTGTAACTTTCAACTCAGCTTTCACATCTAGTTGTTAGTCCTATAGAAACACTAACATTTGTGGGCATATAAGAAAATTCACCACTTTCTTTTTGAGCAGTAAAAAAAATAATAAATCTAAATGTCCATCAGTAGAATAAACTATGGTTCATCTATACTCTGGAATTCTATAAAGTAGTCTAAAAAGATGAGGTAGATCTATACATTGTCTGTGTGTTGTCACCAAAAAACATATCCAGGAAATATTAAAAAATAAAATTATAGGACAATGTAAAGAGAAGGGTCCTTTTTAGGTACCAGCCATTTCAGACTACATATTAGCACATGGGTATGGATGCATGCGGCTGGGTCACGCTCCGGAAGGACACGTGGAACTGACCAGGATTCCTATAGAATAATGGAGGAAGAGTCAAGAGCAATACTTACTTTTTCCTTTCCCCCCACTTTTTTTCTGAGACAGGGACTCCCTCTGTCACTCAGGCTAAAGTGCCTCATCCTAGCTCACAGCAACCTTAAACTCCTGGGCTCAAGTAATTCCCTGGCCTCAACCTCCCAAGTATCTGGGACTACAGGTGCCCACCACTTCACCTGGCTAATTTTTTTTGTTGTTGTAGTTTTTGGCTGGGGCTTGGTTTGAACTCACCACCTACAGCATATGGGGCCGGTGCCTTATTCCTTTGAGCCACAGGCACTGCCCACCTGGCTAATTTTTGTAGAGATGGGGTCTTGCTTTATCTCAGGTTGGTCTCAAGCTTCTGGACTCAAGTGATCCTCCCAACTCAGCCTCCCAAAGTGCTAGGATTACAGATGTGGCCCCCCTTTTCACTTCTCCCTGTTTCTGACTATTTGGAACTCATCACCATGAGAATGTGTTCTTGTATTACTTGGGTGGTTTTAAAAACCAAACAACCTCCTCCCTGCTTTGTGATCTTGTGAGATACAGTCTGCTTTTCATCCTTCATGCCACTCCCCCACCAGGTTGGTTAGGGGCAGGAGAAAGTGTCTCAGTCCCCCTTGGTGAAGACAGTATCTGGTGATGTGGGCATTTGGCTCCTGTCTTGGCAACACTATTGAGTAGGCACTGTAGACATCACTCAAATGTCTCGGCAGAGGTGCAGCTGTGAGCAGCACTAAGGACACTTGTCCCACTTATTTCTGCAGTCCCTCCGAGAGAGACAGGGAGGGCCGATTGTCAAAGGCCTGACTTTGTTATCTTCCCACTGTGGTATTCTTTCTGTGGGCACTTGGGGGCAACTCCAAGCTTTCTAACAAATTCCATTAAAACATATGAAGCCTATCAGGCCACTGTGACATTCAAGTAAGTGTCACAGTGGATACAAATTGGGGATATTTCTGTCACAGTCTCCACCAATGCAGAATCAATCACTGTTTGATTTATCAGCCACAGAAAACCCTTCTCTTTTTGGGGGAGCTGAATAATAAGACACGATTGAAGTGAAGAGATTGTAACCCCTATAATCAGATCCTAATGGTTCATTACATCAAAATGACTGATGATCAGCAGGCGTTCCCCTCTTGAAGTCTTCCTCCAGGCCCGGGCCCTGTGGCTTCCCCAGCACCAGTTCCGGAGAGTTTCCCCTCTGAGAACCTGAGATGTCTTTGAGGAGGGACAGCTGTGCAGCTTCCTTCCCACGTGGTAATGTTTTCTACGAGGTTGCAACATTTCCATTGCCGAGCAGCTGATTCTGTTTCCCCCTTCCCTCATATGTGCAGGTAACTAAAGAGAGAATCCTGAAGTTACTCTAGGCTGACGGACAGACTGACACTAACGTGTGTGTGACCTTTTAGGTAAACACATCTCAGACAGCTCAGATTCCTCTCCCCTGCTGATGTGGCCTTCTTTCTTCAGGGCTCCCCTCAGTGGCTCCCTCTTCCTCTTCCTCAACCCTCCCCAGGCTTTGATCCCACTGCCCTGTTAGCCCCTCTGAGTGTCCCTTTGTCACGATTCCCCCCTTAGGGGCCTTTCCTCTGCAAATGTCTCTTCCTCACTATTCACTCTGCTGTGTTTTCTGATGCAAGATAAATAACAACAAAACCACAAAGCCCAGCTATAATGATGTCTTTCACCTGCCAGCATCTGGGGACAAAGGGATCCTATCTCCTTCACCCCATCAGGTTGTAGCCATCACAGCCACCTCCCATTTCCTGGTCTCTAAGTGCACCCACATGCTCACATGACCAAGGGCAGGCGGGTGACTAAGAGCCCTGCCCCTTCCTGACACTCAGCTTCTGGCAGGCAGCTGCCAGCTCACGTGGAGTGAATAGGCAGGATGCTGGGCCTGGCCCTACTGATGCCCACTGTCTCCTGACACCCCTTAATACCCACCTCTGGGCTGTGGGCGCTGCCCAGGAGCCCTGCCCAATCTGCTGGAGCCCCGCAGGGAGGTACAGTCTGTCCTGATCTCCCTGCAGGATGCACAGCTTCCTTCTGTCCCTCCCCCCAGGCCGTCTGTGCACTTCTCACCCACTGAGACTCATTCTGCTCAAGTAAGGACAGTGACAGCACAGATCTCTGCACCCACAGGAGTTTGCAGAGGAGTAGAGTCGGTGCCTCTGTGCTGCTGTCTCACCTCCAGCCCCCTCTCCCCCCCGCCCCCAGCCCCGCTGGGTCCTTAGGACTGAATGGGCCTTAAGGACCTGGGTGGGTCATTGCAGACATGGCCTCCCCAGTAGGTTTTGCTCATGGTGGGTGTCCAGTAAAGTGATTTTGCAGGAAAGAGTTGCTAAGTGGAGTTCCTTTGTTTGAACCTGCCAAGCTGTGTGGACATAGGCTCAGTCTTGTCCTTTTTAGAGAAGACTCTCCATTGGTCTCCCTTTCTGGGGAAGGTTGGGTAGGAGCTCTTCAGAGTCCATAGTACAGGGCAGCCAAACTACTGCCCACTGACCCCCAGAGGCCTCTCCCCACTGCCTCTGCTGCTCCGATCCAAAGATAGAGACAGTGGGCAGGAACGAGGGGGGAGGGAGGACTGGCTGTGGACTCTGAACCAGAGTGCTCCCTCCAAGCCTGTATCCAGGTGGCCGAGCACCCTACCCTGTCCCCTCCCCACCTGCAGGCTGAGGGTACAGAGCATTGAAAGGAGCCAAACTCTGCCCACAGCCACTCACGTCGGTCCATCCGTCCATTGCCCCCACCCCTCTGTCTTCTTCTCTGCCCTGCCCCTCCCCCTAGCTGGCCACACGCCAGACCCCCAAGGCTGGGCTTGCTTACAGTAGCAACTGGTCAATTCCTTTCTCCCAAAACCCTGCTTGGCTTTACGTGGGCCTGATGAAGTACTTTTAGTTTATCAGCATGTTCACCATTTAAATTGGTATTTCTGCTAAGATGTCTTGGCTGGCTACTGGTCGGCCATTTTAGTTTCTAATCCATCTTACTTCACCGACATCACTTTTAGTTGGATATTTCACAGAGGAACTCTTCTGTGAGAAACCTATGCCTGTGCCCTTATTTCTTATTAAAATATTTTTAAAGCATGGTCAGTTTAGACATGAGGCCACCAAATACAGTGAAATCTCCATAGCTGACCACCTCCTTACATTGACTGGACATGCACCACACATACGTTCTGGTATGGTAGGGCTAGTTCCTTATAGTGACCACTTCTGTGTGTTGACCCACTTGTTACAGTCCCTTGGGTGGTCAACTTACAGATGTTCTACTGTGTTTGAAAGTACAGGTTATTGTCTTGCCTGAGAACACATTGCAGAGGTCACCTCAAAGGACACACTAGACTCCAATCCTGCGTCAGGCCATCCAGCCAGGAAATCTCCTTGAGCTCTAAAGACTCAGGACTTCATACATTCTTGCTCTAGACAGACTGCAGGTCTAGAGAGCAGGAGTTATGGGCAGCTCTGCCATCAGCCATGACTGTGTCACAGACCAGACTGGGCCATCATAAATTGGCCACCTCAACAGATTCCCAAACTCTCAGGGTCTCAGCAGTGGCAGAGAACTAGAGGGCTAGGGTTCTGCACTTCTCTCATTCAAGGCTTGCCTGCCGCACTGGCAAGCAGGACCATCCGCCTTCGGGGCACCCCTGTCCCCTGTTGCACCCCTGTCCCCTGTTGCCGCCTTCGGGGCACCCCTGTCCCCTGTTGCAACCTCCATCCTACCATACCAGACCCACGGAAGGAGGAATTCTTCTCCAAAGCACGCTGTAGGGACAGGGAACTCTCAGCAATCACACCATCACTGGGGAAGGGGCGTTAGGGGCACCATAAGAAATTCATATGCACTTTGTAATTTAACAACCCAGCACCTTACTTTTGAGCATGGTATGTCTGATGTTCCTGAAATTGACTACTGCTTCAGAAAAGGATTGAGAAGATCAGAGCTGGGGGACAACCCAGACTGCTCCCCTTTCTCCCCAGCAGGGCAGATCTGCCCTCCTATTCTTCTTGCCCTCACTTCTCTCCAGGAGAGAGATGGGCGGTTCTTTCAGAGCCAGAGCGTCTTGTCTTTTACGTTGCCTTCAGCTTTAGGTCACCTTTTTCCAGGTAGCGGCCCAGCATGACAGCAATGGAGGCCCTGCTGAGCCAAGGAGACTAAACAGTGAGAGGGAGGCTATGACGGGGGCTCCCCGGGAAGCTGTGAAGGCCTCCAGGGACATTCTAGTCACCTTCCCCACCTGCGCTCTGGGAGGAGCTATGTAATATCTACATCCAGCTCTGTCTCTATAAATACAGATGCACACACATATAACATATATACACAGACATGTGTGCATGTGAGAGATTAAAATACGTACACATATGCGTGCCCGTGAGGGATTTAAAGATACACACACACACACACAGCCTTATAGATGACCTAGAGTCTACTAGGTAGAAAACTCTTCCCTCCTTTTCTTTTTCTGCCCTTTCTGTTATTTGAGGAGATAAAAATTGATGGATTGAAAATTGCACACATACACACATCTATAAGGATAGATAGATATGTGCATATATATTTTAATCCATTAATTTTTATCCTCTAGATCAGTGATTCTTAACCTTCCCAATGCCATGATGTATCTTCATTGTTACAAAGGGGTTGTGACCCACAGGTTGAGAACCATTGCTCTACATTAACTGAAAGGTAGACTGAGGTGGCCTGGGCTGCTAGTCAGCTTCCTGGACAGGTATAACAGAAATGCTCTCCAGTCCACCTGCATGTGAGCCCCTCCCACCTGAAGGCCTGGAGTGTGCAGAATGCTGGCCTCCCTGAAGATGTCCACAGCCCCATTTCCCAGCTCCTGTGAATACATTACCTTACATGACACAGGGAACTTGCTGGGCTGATGAAGGTTATGAACCATGAGATGGGGAGATTATCTTGAATTGTCAGGATAGGGCCAATCTTTAAAAGCAAAGAAGCTTCTTGGCTGTGGTTAGAGAAACGGGGTGGGAGAAGAGGCAGGAGAGATGAGACTCAGAGCACAAGAGGGACTTGGCTCCTGTTCCGGCTGCTCTGAGGATGAAGGGAGCCCGGCTCAGAGATTCTAGAGGCCACTAGAAGCTGAGCACAGCCCCTGCCCAGAGGCAGCAAGGAAGTTGGGACCTCAGTCCTACATTCCTTGAAGGGTCAACAACCTTAATGAGCCTGGAGGGGACTCAGGTGCAAGCCCAGGCCAACCAGCCCACCAGCCTTGATTTCAGGCCATGGGGCTGGAGCAGAGGAAGCACGGAGCCCGCTGGGCCTCCGCCCACAGGACTGTGTAGTTCTGGTGCTTTACTGGCCAAGGAAGGTGATGCTGTGACAGGTCCCTGGCCTGGAGGTGCAGCATCGGCAGGTGTCTAGCGGTGTCCAGCTGAGAAGCCTTCCACGGAATTAGAGCAGGCATGGCCACCAAGCTCCCACGAGGGCACCCTGCACCCCCAGGTCAGGGCCAGGAAGGGCAATGCCTGGCACTGGGCAGGTGACAACACTGTTTGAAAGACAGCGGCTGAGATTTTTCAAACTCTTTACCTGAGAATGATTTTAGGGGGAAATAATGTTTGCTTTGCACTGAACAAATCAGAGCATCCCTCCTCTTCCCTTCCCTTCCCACTGCTGATTCTCTGCAGTCAGCACTCACTCTCCCCTGCACACCCTGCTCTGTTCCCTCCTGGGGAAGTGCTCTCCATTCTGTAGACTCTAAGCACAGCCAAACCATGACCATGAGCACACATGTGTGTTCTAAAAGAAGGTTCTGGCACAGTCCACCCATCGCATACACTGTCACATAAAGAAGCGTCTTTGAAATCCACGCCAGGAAGCTGCGTTTGGAGTTGAGTTTCCCATAACCGACTCGGTCAGCTCATTGCTGGCAAGTAGAGACTGGCTGACTATTACAGGTCAAAAATCTGAGACATAAAAGGGTTTAAAAACGGGCCTCAGAATTAATTGCCATGGAGCAGGCCTTAGAAGACAATCACCCTGGTCCTCCCTTGACAGTCCTTCCTTCCAGGATCAGATCCGTGAGTCGGGAGGTCTGCCGGGAGGTCCATGAAGACCCAGACGCAACAAAGCTGCTCCATGCGTCTTCTCTGTGCTCTCCCAAAACGTGGTGCTTTGAGGACACACAACAGCAGATGCCCGAGGGCAGGACACGAAGCAGCTGAAATGACCCAGGCTTCAAGGCCAGTCTTCCTCAGCAGGGAGGAGGCAGTCCTGTCTCTGGTATCTGTGTCTGAAATGCACTCTGGCGTCCAACACGCAGTCTTGGGGAGGCACTGGTGCCAGGACAGGGGAGGAGGTGGTCGAGGCTGCTGAGTCCTTGGGGCTTCATTTCAGCTAGCAGCTCAGACCCAGTTCCAGTTCTGAGGCACATTTATAAAACTTAGTATGATCGGCATGTTTTCTTGACGCAACCGATTCCCTGAAAGACTCAGACAAGTGTTTCTTCAGGAAAGAGGGCAAGGCTTAAATGAAGAGGAAGGAAACTGGGCCTGCAAGCGCAGGTCAGCAGGTCCCCGCAGCTGACTCCACACCAATCAGTGCACAACCTGGGGGCCCTGGGGAGGGAGCAGGAGCCCATTTAAGCACTTGATGGGAGAACATTTTCTTTGCAGATGCAGTATGTTATGATACAGGCCCCTATATACTGTTAGGAGGATAGAAAATCATCCTCAATCTAAATGACTAGAGATGGACTGTCTATAATCCACTTGGGCTTATAAAAAATGTTTCTGACCCTGGAAATAACACGGGTTGTCTGTACTTGACAAAGGAATGCCAACTGCAACCCCGCACAGAATCTATGCAGAGGGCTCTGAAGACTCACCTGGTGACAGCATACCAGGATGTTGCAGTGCACAGGGGCATCCGTAAGCGTTCTGTACGGACAGCTGCCCGACATCAGCTGGAGCTCACAGCCCTGCTTCTCCCCAAGCCAACCCGACTGGAGGCAGATCCCTGCCGGTTTCTGGGGTGGGTGGGAAATCACGCCAGACTCCCTCGCTAAAGAGCACCTTAATCTAGATGAGGCTGAGTCATTCAAGATTCAAGTACTCAGATGCTACCACTCAGGCAAGTGAAACTGGGGGAGTCCTCTGGATGCTTTACAGAATGAAAAAGAATAAGGTTTATGAGAATAGAAGCCAAGGCAGCAGAGGAGGGGGTGAGAGTGTGGAAGGCCGGCCAAGGACTTAACAGTGAGCACGGTGGGACCACAGAAAGGATATCTCGCAGGACTGTCCTTAAGGGCGTTTAGGAATCCTGTTTGCTGTGAACCTGTGGGGATGAAACCAAAATTTAGTATTCAGGCACTCACTCCTGGAGATAAACAGCCTTCATGCTGAAAGCTCTGTCATCTACATAAAAATAATAGATGCCTAAAGATCAATTAAATAATTACATTTGGGAAGTGCTATGACACTCAGCTTACTGATGGAGACTGAGATTTCACTCAAGACTTCCACTAAGAAAATGGCAGACTCATAATTAGGCCCAACATCTGCAGATATTTTTTCAATCAAAGCAGATGGATGTCTGCATACTTTCCCATAAATTATAGTTCTGATTACTCCTTTGTTTTCCTTATTTTAATAAGAAAACAGAAACTGTATGCTATTTTTTTCTTTCCTGTTTTCTCAAAATTTGTTAACTTTTGACCCTGGAAGTTCTTAAACTAGGCTACACATAAAGACTTCTTTCTCTGCACCCAGAGTAAACAAACTCAAAGCAGAAGTTTATTATCATTTGGGTTTAAGACATTTTAATATGAGCTGTCTGTTCCAGAAAACATTTCTTTGGGGGCTTGAGTAAAGAAACAGCTGACTAAAAGCATAGGCATCATACTTGAAAAATAAAAGCCGAGACAGAGGATGTCTTCAGGCTCCCACTGTGGGGTACCAATATTGGGTTCCTCTGTGCTTCAAGGGCCACAGTCCAGCCCGCGTGTGGCAATGGAATGAGTAGGGAAGATGTTACAACAGCTGATGCTCTGCTTCCCTGGGTGTCCCTTAGTGCTGGCGTGGCTGCACCATGGCAGTTACCTGCAGGCTGTGACTGGCTTCCATGTCCCCATGTGTCCCACCATGGGAAGGTGAAGAGTGGGTTGGCTCCCTATTCTTCCTGTGTCTACTGTCCCTGGGGCTGTGAGGCGGGAAGGGATGTGGAGAGGAGACGCAGGGAGAGCTAATGAAGGCAGACAGGAGCTTAGGGCTCCTTCTGCCACCTCTGCCCGCCAGCAGGGCACGGCTAGCAAGCACACACATTGCAGTTCATGGGGCGAGCACAGCCCTGAGGCAAGAGAAGGGGCCAAAAGGAATTGTTCCTTCTCCACTGAACCCCAGTTGTGTGGCTTGCCTGGCTCCCCTCTTCTGTAGGTCCCACAGCTCCCTGCAACCCCTCCCCGAGCTCATGACGTGGCAGAGAGGCCTCAGGTGACAGCTCTCTGCCTTTGGCTCATGCCAATCTCGGTGGGAGAATGGCAGCCACAGAAACCCAGAAACCCTGTGGCCTTCCCCATTGAGAGCAAGTCAGGTGGGGGCTCATGGGGTTATGGGGCGCAGGGGTACACAACAGGGGGAAAGAAAAGCTTCATTCACTTTTGCCAAAAATGCTCAGATAACTGGCAGGTACATTCTTAGTCCTTTTTTTGGTAGAAGATTGGATTAACAATATATAAACTACAGTTTCAACTACAGTGTGGTGGAGCCGGGGTGAGAGCAACTTTAGTGAAGGTGAGTCTTGTGGATTGTACCCTAACTCTGGTGGCAGGTGGCAGACTTCACCGTGTGGGTGCGGTGTGAGTGTGAGTGTGTGATGTGAATATATGTGAGTGTGAGCGTGTGTGTGAGTCTGTGAGTAGTAAGCACACGCGTGTGTCCCCTGGGTCTGTGGGTCCCGCTGAGCAGTAAAAACCGGCCCCTGCCGTCCATGTGCAGGGGCAAGGCCGTCAGTCTAGTGGGATAAGAGTATGGAAGCATTTTGAAGTTGTAAAGGTGAACTTATTTTTCTTCTCGTTGTGTCCACAATTGACTCTTTGACAATAACACAAAGCTAGGTGTTCTCTCTGCTTCTTCCATTTATTAATGCATAGATAGGACCCCGGCCACATTTTTGCCCTCCTGGGACTCTGAAAATGGAGGGGAGTTGCCCCCACAGAGCCACCACCTGCATCGCTCCAGCTAGGGTAGAGATGACCGGTCACCCTCATCTTCTTGTAAGCCCACCTAGTTACGGCTCTCAAACATATTCAGGGTGGCCATAAAGTTCATGTGCAATTTAAAACCGTGTGCAATTTAAAATTTAAAACTGCACATGAACTTTATGGCCACCCTGTATTACAAATTTGTGTCACATTTGGATAAAAGATTATAGTCAGAAAGAATGGGAACTGGGATTTATTATAAAATACCTGTGAACATTTGGGACAGTCCATTTACTGTTCAAATTTGATTAGTATTCAAAAAGAACTCCTGTGAAACATACCACCCACTTCTCCCAGACTTTCTGTGAGCCCCACAGAAAGAGAAGGGGAGGAGAATGTGGGCCCACAGCCTGAGCACACCGCTGTGCTCTCAGCACTGTCGTGGGGGGAGAGAGAGGGTTGTGCTCAGATACTGCCAGGAACTCTCCAGAAAGAGGCTGTGCACTTGCTAATGGGTGGTTATACTTCAGGAATGTGGACGAGAGGCAAGGCTGGCCTTTAATGTCGCTAATGGCACTGTAATGGAAGTCTAAAGGCTTAAATTTATAGTTCAAAGCAAATTAACCTCCTTCTCTTCACTCCTTATTGTAGGGATGTGAATGACCAGGAGACAAAAGAATTTCCAAGTGTGACCTTGAGAACGGACAGTGAAAAAAATGCCATCTGCCTTATATATTTAGGCAAATATATATTAAAATCATTTACATCCAAATCTAATTTTAAATAAAGTTGCTTCCTTTATATACCAGGGGCCATTTACACATGTTCTAGTAGATAATTGAACATCTTGTCATATGCAAGTTTTTCATATACAGGCAGTCCCTGAATTATGAACCAGATCGCCTCTGTAGGTTTATTTTTAAGTTGAATTTGTATGTAAATTGGAAAAGGTGCGTTTACCTGTTACCTATAATAGCCTCTGTTTGTAAGTGTGAGTTGCATGTAAGTCAGATATTTGTAACTCAGGAACTTATGATAATGGTCTCTGTTTCTAAGTCCAAGTTGTATGTAAATTAGATCTTTGTAACTCAGGGTCTGCCTGTATATAGATTTGTGTGCAATAAAGCCCAGTCTCTGTCCCCAGACATTTGTTTTGGAGGGGTGACTGCTCCCATGTACAGAGGTATCATGTTAAAAAAAAGCTCTGTTGTTCAATGGTATCACTGTGGCCTGCTGTTCTTGTGTAAAACATGGGGATGAACCTTCCCGGGGACCCCTTATCAGGAGAGAAAGTGAAGTCACTGAGGTTGGAGTAGGGATGAGTAACAAGAGAAGAGTCCTACAGGGCAAAAACATGACCCAGAGCGTTGCAGGGGACAGGGATAGGTGAGGAAAGACAGAGGCAGGGAGGGAGTGGAGCAGATGACAGGGGCTGGCTGGAAAAGAGGAGGGCACAGGGAGAAAGAAGGGGGAAAGAGAGCCCGAAATGACCAAAATATTAAATCAAAATTAAATCAGAAAACCAAAGTCAAATGGTTACATACGGAATCTGGTTGCGCCAGCATACTTACGAAGAATGACGTGGGTGATAACGAATGCAAATATAAAGACTGTCAGAAAAGACAGAGATAAAATAAACATATAAAAAAATCTGTAGTTTCTTTTCCCCACACAGTTGCCTACCCAGGGACAGTGGTGATCAAACCGTTCTGAAATGAGAGGCAGAAAAAAAAAAAAGTGGAAATCAATTAATAAAATGTCTTTTTACGTGAGAGAGTCCGACCCCTCCCACCCCAAACTCTGAAAATATAACAAAACGATATCATACTATGTATTTTTGCAAATTAACCACTCGAGGAAGTGCTTAACATCAAGACATTTCAAGAACACAATTATTCTTTCTACAAAACTTAGCTGTTTTAAAAAGACAAAGTGTATCCATTGCTCTCAAATATTAATTTAAAGAAATTTACTTTAAAAGATCCCCCTCTGGGTGGCGCCTGCGGCTCAGAGGAGTAGGGCGCCAGTCCCATATACCAGAGGTGGTGGGTTCAAACCCAGCCCCAGCCAAAAACTGCAAAAAAAAAAAAAAAGATCCCCCTCTTTTGTAAAAGAAACCTCCTGGCATTCACTGAACAACCTTTTCTTAAGATGGCACCAACACTGCCTGGTGGTGAGTGCTGGCCGGGGCTGGGCTGGATGTGCTATTGGTGATTAGCCTTGCACAGTAAGTGCAAGCCATACAGAGGTGCCATACAGAGAGGGCACAGGATCTGGGATAGGACAGAGGACAATCCTTTGTTCTCCCATCCCCCCCAAGTTACAACTGTGTAATAGAAATTAATCACATGTACTAATACATTTGGCCTCAAAATATTCCTCCGAGGAATATTGTGGTATTATTCTATTTTACAGATGAGTGAACTAAGGCTTAGAGAGATGGGAGACAGCTTGCACGGGGCTGTACAGCTCTGAGGCCGTAGAACTAGAACTTGGGCCTGGTCTTCCACCTCCCACTGCACATGCTCCTCAGGCACTTTCTAAAGTGACAGAGCCCTGGGTCTGAGCAACACCACACTGCCGCATCACGGTACCCCAAGGGCAAACCCAAGGACCTTGCATGAAGTCTGTAATGCCTTTGTTATTAGCTCATCCCCTCGCAAGTAATGGCAAAGTGCTTCTCTTTCCCACTCAGCTGATCTTTGACTCAGAATGGTCTTATAACCCCCCAGTCCAGAATGGACTGTCCACCCGCCGCTGGGAAGGACAATACTGGGCGTATGACTTAGCGTTGTGCTCAGGCTCTTT
This sequence comes from Loris lydekkerianus, assembly GCA_963574355.1. NCBI lineage: Eukaryota > Metazoa > Chordata > Mammalia > Primates > Lorisidae > Loris > Loris lydekkerianus. Next base: position 11,777 of record CAUYPK010163040.1, on the reverse strand, counting down.
GCCAAGCTCTTTCTACCCAGGTTTCATATTTATCTATCTATATACGCTTTAGGAACACATAGCAAGGGCTATATGGGTGTGACTATATAAACAGAACATTATGAAGTCAGGCGAGGCTGTCAGATTCACAACTTCCTGGCCTCCTGTTTTTATGTCCAAGCTTGTTTGTTGAAAAGGGCACAGGGACACCTGCATAGTGGTGGCAGAGGAATTGAGTTGCAAGAGAATCACTGTGGTCTGCAAGTAGTATTAGCAAGAAGCAACGAGTCTGAGCAGAGGGCTTGGGAGACATCTCAGAGCTCACTGGCCTGGTGACAAGCTGATGGCCTGTCACATGCTGACACTAACATGTGCGGTCAGCCACACAGGGCTGGGGAGAGGATGAGCAGGTGGAGCACAGAGCATTTTTTAGGGCAATAGAAATACTCTGTATGACACTATAATGATAGACGTGTGTCATGACGTATTTGCCTACGGCCATAGAAGGCACCATGTCACCCATAGACTTTGGATGATGGTCAGTGTCCAGACAGGCTCATCATTTGTACCGAACGCACCCCTCTGGTGCAGGCGTCAACAGCGAGGGAGCGAGGGATGAATGGGAATTCTGTACCATCCTCTCAATTTTGCTATGAACCTAAAATGGCTCTGATAAATTCTTTAAATATTAAAAACACACCTCATTTCCCCAATGCACTGATCTGCACAGTCTGTGCAATGAGGGGTCTACACAAAAAAGTACAAAGAGAGGAAAAAAATCTGAATTGGCCAGATTTTCCTAAGACTTCGAGGCCATCATTTTGAGAAACCGCTTTTCTTCTTATGACTATAAAAAAAGAGACTAAAAGAGGGCACGAAGAATGAAAGCACGCAAGACTGTAAAGCTGAACTCTGGATCCCATGTGCATGTATGTGTGTGCATGTGTGTGTGTGTGTTGGGTTGGGTTGAGCCTCATAAGTGAAGTGAAAATGGGCCTCTCAGAAGAGAAGGAAATGGGCTGGGAAGGAGGCGTTACCCCATGTGGGGCACAGAGGTCTTGCAGCCCTCGCAGGTGGCTTCCGCAGGGCAGGTGGCTTAGAAAGTCTAGGAACAGCTCACCCGCAATTCTGTGCTTTCCTGATGGAAGCAGAGGGACTGCAGAATGAAAGGCCCAGGCGCCGTGAGGAGACCACTGCTTCCCGAGCTGGGGAGACTTCTCAGGGGTGGTGGGGATTCATAGCTCTCCAGCAGCCCCAAGCTGAAAGCAGTGTCTAGCTGGGGACTTGTCTTACCAAATGTTTTTCCTGGGTGACAAAATTCCCAATAAAAATGTAGGTTCACTGAGGAACTCGCATTGAATGTTTTTCATGTCCCCTGTTTAGTTTGGTGGGTTTTTGGTGCTGAGTCTAAGGGTTCAGTGGGCATCTCCATGGAGTCAGCATGTGCCAGGGTCTCCTGGTCTCAGTGCCTAAGCCTGGTGACCAGCTGTGTCCAGCCTATGCCTCCTCTCTCCTCCGTGGACCCTCTCTCTCCCGCACACTGCCACACTGGGTCTTCTCATTCCAAGACCCAAATGCCAACTCTACGTGGATGACACCAAAATGCTGCCTCCTGCCTCCAGCAACAGACCACTGTCGTGTGGCCTGACTGGCCCTCAGCCTCCATTCACCTTGAGAGGATTTCCGTCCTCCCACCCAAAGAGGTGCCTCCAGGCCCCCCCTCTGGCTAGTTGCTCAAACCAGAACCCCAGGTATCATTCTGGCCCCTGTTCCTTTTTTCACCCCCACATACAATCCACGAGCAGATGGGTCCCATCAGCTCTAGCCCAGCTTCCTTTAAAATCAGCTGCTATGGCCCAGAGATGCCCCCACAGTTCTAGTTCAAGTGCTGGGGATCTGATCCCCAATGCGACAGTGTTGAGAGGTGGCCCTTTACAAGGTGATGAGGTCATGAGGACTTTGCCCTTGTGAATGGACTAAAGCCGCTACGGGGGGAGGTTTCCTGATACAGATGATTCACCCCCCACCTCTCCTACATCCATATCTATCTATCTATCTATCTATCTATCTCTCTCTCTCTCTCTCTCTCTCTCTCTCTCTTGCCTTCTGCCTTCTGTGATAACACAGCAGGAAGTCCCCCACCAATGCGGCCCCTTAACCTTGGACTTTCCGGCTCTAGGACTGTAAGAAATAAATTCCTTTTCTTTATAAATTACCCAGTCTCAAGTATTCTCTTATAGCAGCACAATCGTGTTTGTCTTTAGCTTGTTTTTGTCTGCCAACCCCACTCTAAGCATGATAAATAGTTGTCAGTTGACTGAATACATTCTCATACCACCAAGAATGTTTCTGCGAGCACGCTGCTCAAGGTCACACCGGTGATGCACAGCACAGCTAGGGTGGGGGCCCAGCACGCTCAGAGCCCCAGCTCATGACTCTTCAATGCCACGCTGCCTTTCCTGAGGGTTGTCCCTGCACCAGCAGGTGCTTGAAATACTGAGAAGAAATAGGAACAACCACATAAGACTCCACGGTTTCAAAGAATTCCTTATCTTATTTGGTGAGGAAACTTCTTGGACTCCAAAATATTCCTCAGATCCAGGGATGAACTCCTAATAGACCTAAGTTAGCTTCTAAATCAGTCAGCTCTGTCACCATCATTGGTCACATTCTTCCTTTATAGGGCAAGGATGAAAACAGACCAGGGTTTCGGCAAGAGACTTTAAATACTTGCCTCAACAAGAAGGGGATTAGTCCTATTAAAATTTCATATATGAAATCATTTATATATATAAAATTTTATAGATAAAATCATTCATGGTAATTCATAATAGCTCTTTTCATCTTTTTCGATTTCAGTGGCATCAGTTGTAAAAAATATATGTATATTTTATATATATAAAATGGTTCATGGTAATTTATAATAGATCTTTTCATCTTTTCTGATTTCAGTGGCATCAGTTGTAATTATGGATAGTTATGTTTCAGCAAAATAGGTAACCTAGAATAAATAGATAAATTTCTAGAAACATAAAATCTGTAAAAATTGAATCATGAAGAAATAAAAAATCTAAACTGACTATAAATAGCTAAGGTGATTGAATCAGTAATCAAAAACTTCCCAGGAAAGAAAAGCTCAAGACCAGATAGCTTTTTACCAGAGAATTCTACCAAGCACTTAAAGAAGAATGAATACCAATATTTAAACTCTTCCTAAAAATTGAAGAGGAGAGAATGCTTTTCAAACTCATCTTGATACCATAATAAGATGTTGACACTCACAGAAAACTGACTAATATCCCTGATGAATGCTTATTTAAAAATCTTTAGCAAAATACAGGTGTGCCTTGACTTATGATGTGGTTATGCACCAATAAACTCCTGCTAAGGAAAAATATCATAAGCTGAAAATGTATTTAGTATTCCAACAAAATCCTCACAAAGTAAAAAAAATTGTAAGGCAAACTATTAAGTGCAGATGCTTCTTGACTTACAAGGGATTACATCCTGAAGAACACATTGTAAAGTCAAAAATTGTAAGTTGAATTATCGTAAGTCAAGCCACCATAAATAGGTGACATCTGTACTAGCAAACTGAATTCACTAACACATTAAAAGGCATATACACCATGACCAATTGGACTTATTTCTGGAATATGAGGATGATTCAACATGTGAAAATCAATCATCATAAAAATATATCATGTTAACAGGATGTAAGACAAATACCATGTGATCACCCCAATTGATGGAGTAAAACCACTCAACAAACTGGGAATAGAAGGAAATTACCTCAAAACAGAAAAGACCGTATTTTTAAAAGCCTGCAGGCAACATCATGCTTAATGATTAAAAACTCTTAAGATCATAAGTTAAGCAAGGATGTCTTCTCTTGCCATTTTTATGCAATACTGGAAGTTCTAGCTAGAGCAATCAGGAAAAATAAAGCAATAAAAGACATCCAAATAGGAAAAATGAAAACTACAAAAATATTGCTGAAACTAATTAATGGTGGAAGCACTAAATATTTGTGCATTGGAAGACTTGATGTTTTGGCAGCATCTACCCCAAATGATCTGTATATTTAGTGCAATTCCTATCAAAATCCCAATGATTTTTTTGCAGAAATAGAAAAAACATTCAAAAATGTACATGGAAACTAAAAAGACCACCAAGTGGCCAAAGCATTCTTAAGAGGAAAGATAAATCAGAACACCTCACTCTTCTTGATTCCTAAAACTGTGACAAAGTGTGGCATTGGCATAAATACATTTAGCACCCGTGGAACAGAATAGAGAACCCAGAAATAAATTCTCATGTATGTGATCAAATCTTCTGCATAAGCATGAAGGGTACACAACAGGAAAGGGTAGTCTCTTAAGCATGATTCTATGTTTTCTTAGATATGACACCAAAAGAACATAAAAACAGAAATAGAGAGTGGGAGTTCATTAGGTTAAATACTGTCTAGCATGCCTGTAATCCTGGCATTCTGGGAGGTTGAGGCAAGTGGATAGCTTGAGCTCACAAGTTCAAGACCAGCCTGAGCAAAAGTGAGAACCCCCTCTCTACTGAAAATAGAAAAACTGAGGCAGGAGGATTGCTTGAGCCCAAGAGTTGGAGGTTGCTGTGAGCTTTGATGCCACAGCATTCTATCCAGGGTGATAGCTTGAAACTCTGTCTCAAAACAAAAACAAACTCTGTCTAAAAAAAATAAAATAAAAAACCTGTCTAGCAAAGGCAACAACACATTCCCTCTCTGGAATGGGAGAAAATATTTGCAAGCTGTATACGTGTATCTGATTATATAAAGAACTCCTAAGCTCAATAGTAGCTAAATAAATAAATAAATTTTAAATGGGCAAAACAAATTGAATAGGCATTTCTCCAAAGAAGTTATATAAATGGCCAAAAATTATATGAAAAGGTGCTAAACATCCCCAATCATGGAAAACCAAACCAAAACCACAGTGATGAGTGACTTATTTTAACCATTTGGCCATTATAAAAAAATCCCCATTAATAAAGTGTTGGTGAGGATATGGAGAAATTGAAACCTTTGTGTACGATTGATGGGAATATAAAATGTTACAGACACTGTGGAAAAGTTTGAAAACTCTTCTGAAAATTAAAAAGAGAATTACCATATGTTCTAGTAATCCCCCATCTAGGAATGTAGCCGAAAGAATTGAAAACAGGATCTAGAAGGGATATTTGCATACCAATGTTGATTGTGGCATTATTCACAGTAGCCAAGAGATGAGAGTAATCGAAGTATCTATAACAGATGAATGCATAAAGAAAATTTTCTACACACATACAGTAAAATATTATGAAGTCTTAAAGAAGGACAACTATTTATGATACAAGATGTGCTAAGTGAAATAGGCTATCACAAAAGATAATACTGCATGATCCCACCCCCCGCACCCCCTCCTTTTTTGAGACAGTCTCAGTCACCCTCCTTTTTTTGAGACTGTCACCCTTGGTAGAGTGCTATGATGTCATAGCTCACAGCAGCTTCAAATTCTTGGGCTCAAGTGATTCTCTTGCTTTAGCCTCCCAAGTAGCTGGGACTACAGGTGCTGGGCATAGGACATAATGCCTGGCTGTTTTTACAGAGGGGATCTCACTATTGCTCAAGCTGATCTTGAACTCCTGAGCTCAAGCAATACACCTGCCTCGGCCTTCCAGAGTGCTAGGATTACAGGCATGAGCCACCACACTGGCCAGTGATTCCCCTTATTTGGGATATGCACAGAGGTCAAACTCTTAGAACCAGAAAGAGGAATGTTGATTGCCAGGGTTTGGGAGGAAAGGACAAAGAGGTTATGGACATAGAACTTCAGTTTTGCAAGATAAAAAAGTTCCAGAGGTTTGTTAAGCAACAATGTTTTTATAATTTATAGTACTGTGCTGTGTAATTAAAAATGTTTTAAGATGGCAAATTTTACATTAAGCATTTTGACCACAGTAAAAAAAAAGGAATAACCAAATAGTCTTCCAAAGTTGTATTATTTTGCATTTCCACTAGCAGTGTTTGAGATTTGGTTAGCATAGTCAGCCTTTTAGGTTTTAACTTCTCTAGTGAATATGAATTGATATTTTGTTGTGTTTAATTTAATTACTGATGATATTGAACATTTTTTCATGTGATTATGAGCCTCTAAAATTATTTTCATAAATGCCCATTTCCTCCCTTCTCTTTTTTTATTGATATGTACAAGTGCTTTATTGATTATGTACAAGTGCTGAGATGTTCTTTGACAGATACATCTATTGCAGATTTTTCCCCCTAGGTTGTGGCTTGATTGTTTTCCTTTTTTAATGGTGTCTCCATGAAAACATCTAAATTTTGATGATGTCTTATTTCCAAATTTTTCTTTTAAGGCTATTATTTTTTGTGATTTCTCTAAGAAATCTTTGTTTACCTGAAGATTGTGTTTACCTTTATATTTTGTTCCGTGATTCATTTTGATTTTTTGTTATGTGGAATATTTTTGGAGTTTAAGTTCACTTTTTCCTGATACAAATATCTACGTATTCTAGCACTATTTGTTAAGAAGACCTACCTTTTTCATAAAAATAATTTCCTTGGTACCTTCATAAAAAAATCAGTTGACCATAGTAATGAGTTTGAGTCTAATTTTGGACTCTGTTATTTTCCATTGATGTCTTTGTGTACTCACGTGCAAATACCATTCTGTATTTAGTTTTATAGTAGATCTTGAAATTAGTATGAGTTTTCTATATTTGTTCTTTTTCCTAAGATTGTTTTGATTATTCAACTCCTTAGCCTTTTCATATAAATCTGATAAACTTCAATTTCTACTAACTATAATTTTGATTGTGAATACATTGGATCTATAGATGAATTGGGGAAGAATTGACTTTCTTCAACATTTTGTCTTCTGATCTAGGAACATGACATAACATCTCTTTTATTAAAGTCTTTTATAATTTCAGCATTGTTTTATAGTTTTTAGTGTATAAGTCTGGCAGATCTTTCTTAAAATTTTCATAAGTATTTGATATTTTTGAGCTATTATAAATGTGTTTAAAATTTTTATTTTGCTATTACTTGCTACTAATGTTGAAATTGATTTGTTGATTGTATGTATTTGTAACCTTATTGAGCTTATTAGCTCTAATAGTTTTTAATAGTTAAAATCTCTAGTGATGACAGTTTATCTATTCCTCCCTATAAATTGTTCTCTTTAAAACAGCACATAATTAAATCTTGGCATTTTATCCAGCCTGATAATTATTTTAGTTCATTTAAAATTTAATATTTTTACTGTTATTGTTCTGTGTACTATTTTGTTCTTTTTTCCTTAAAAATTTGTGCGTGTGTGTGTGTGTGTTGTACTTCAGTCTCCTTTCTTTTCTTTTGGGTTAATTTAATAATTTTTAGTACAGACATACCTTGGAGATACCATGATAAGGGTTTGGTTCCAAATCACTTCAGTACAGTGAATGACATAAAAGTTTTTCGTTTTCCAAAAAGGAAAGTTGTGTTTATACTATAGGTAGTGTAAGTACACAATAGCATATGTCTAAAGAAAAAAGAACATACTTTAATTAAAAAACATTTTTGCTGAAAAATGCTAACAATTACCTGAGCCTTCAGTGCACTATATTATCTTTGCTGGTGGAGGGTCTTTCCTGGAGGATGATGGAACAGGAAGGTGGTTGCTGAAGGTTAAGGTGGCCATGAAAATTTCTGAAAGTAAGAGAACAATGAAATTTACGTCATCAGTTGACTCTTCCTTTCATGAAAGATCTCTCTGTAGCATGGGATGCTGTTAAATAGCATTTGACCCACAATAGAACTTCTTTCAAAGTTGGAATCGTTTCTCTCCGAGTCTGCTGTTGCTTTATCAACTAAGCTTATAGAATAATCTGAATTCTTTGTTACCATTTCAGCAGTGTTCATAGCATCTTTACCAGGAGTCATGTTAACATCTTATAAAAGCATTGTCTTTCATCATTTACAAGAATGAACTCATCTCTTCAAGTTTGATCATGAGATTGTACCAATTCAGTCACATTTTCAGCCTCCTCTTCTTTTTTTTTTTTTTTTTTTTACATTTTTATGGTGTAAATTATACATATTTATGGTATAAGTGTGGTATTCGTATATATGTATACAAGGTGTAGTGACAAAGTCTGATTTATTGAGTTACCTATTGCCTCAAACATTTGTTATTTCTTTCTAATGGGATTATGCCAAAACTTGTATTCCAGCTATTTTGAAATATGCAATAATTTATTGTTAACGGTAGTTACCCTACCATACTGTTGAATACTAGGACTTACCCCTTTTAACTGTATTTTTGTATCTGTTAACCAACTCTTTTTGTTTGTTTTAATCTCTCTTCCCCCCCTACCTCCAAACCTCTGCTAACACAATTCTACTCTACCTCCATGAGGTCAACTTTTTTAGCTTTCACATATGAGTAAAAACATGTATTATTTATTTTTCTGTGCTTGGCTTATTTCATTTAACATAATGTCCTGCAGGTTCATTCATGTTGTTAAATGACAGGATTCTCTTTATTTTTATGGCTGAATAATATTCCCTTTTGTATATGTGCTACATATTCTTTTTTTTTTTTTTTTGAGACAGAGTCTCACTTTGTCACCCTCAGTAGAGTGCTGTGGCATCGCAGCTCACAGCAACCACCAGCTTTTGGGCTTAAGTGATTCCCTTGCGTCAGCCTCCCGAGTAGCTGGGACAACAGGCAACCGCCACAATGCCCAGCTATGTGCTACATATTCTTTATCCATTCATCTATTTATGGGCACTTAAGATTGTTTCCCGTATCTTGGCTATTGTGAATAGTGCTAGGATTACAGGCCTGAGCCACCATGCAGCCACCGTGCCTGCCTTTCTACTTTTAAGTTCAGGTGTTTATTGCTATAATTACCTTTTTAGTACTGCTTTTACTATATTACCTAGGTTTTAGTATGTTTTGTTTGAATATTTGTTTCCAGAAACTTTTTCTTTCTTAATTTCTTTATTGACTCATTGGTCATTCAGACTCATGTTGTTTAATTTCCATGTATTTGTATTAGGTTATTAAGTATGAAATGTCTGATTTTCTTGTATGCTAAATGTAACAGTTGATATCACTGACATTTTGACACTTTTTTTTTTAATTGCAAAGATACACTCTTATTCTTCAAAAGTACATTTTAGCTTGTGATTATCTTTTAGAATGAATTCCTTTTTTAAGAACAATTTTTGTGAAACCATGGATAAGTCAAAAATTCCTATTATTTTTTAATGTGAATTCCATCATGGAATCAGAGTAGCACAGATGGCTCAAAGTATTAATGAAGTATTTAGAAAGGATGTGGCTAAGGAATGCATCGTCTGTCAATGGTTTGAGAAATTCTGTTCTGGTGATTTTAATCTTGAAAATGATCCATGCGGTAGCCTGGGACCAAGGTGGATAACGATGAGCTAGAAAGCTATAGTGGGAGTGAATCCATCTCAACCTGTGTGTGAGTAGCAGCAAGGTTTGACATTACTATTCCAGTAATATTGAGCCATTCGAAACAAATTGGCAAGGTAAAGAAGCTGGGTAGATGGGTTCTCCATGAATAAAATGAATGTCAGAGGAGAAATTATCTCAAAACTTGCCCTTCTTTGCTGTCACAACATAAAGGTAAACTATTTCACCACCATATTGTTACAGGTGATGAGAATGGCAATCACAAGTGTTCAGCACAATGATTGGATAAAGATGAAGTGCTGAAACACAGCATGTATCTGAATGTTCATCAAGCAAAGCTAATGCTATCTGTTTGGTAGTCCAGCACTGGTGTTATACACTCTAGCTTCATGAAACCTGGTCAGTCGATCACAGCAGATGTCTACTGAATCCAACTGGATGAAATGATGAGGATGCTTATGATTAAGCAGCCAAGATTGGTCAATAGAGATAGGCCAGTCCTTTTGCAAGACAATGCTTGATCATATGTAGCACATATACTGTTCAAATTACAGAAGTTGGACTTGGAAACTCTCTGTCGTCCACTATATTGCCTAGACCTTGTGCCAACTGACTACCACTTCTTCCAGGCTTTGGACCATTTCTTGTGAGTTAAAATACTTAATTCTCGACAAGCTGTGGAATAGTGCTAGGATTACAGGCCTCATTACTGCCCTCTCTGGGCTTCTTCCTATCATTAGATGGCAAAACTGTGTTGATAGCTAGTCGCATACTTTGATTAAAAGTACTACATCTTTGAGATGTAGTAAACTAAACTTTTTATTTGAATCGGATATTACAGATTTAATGACCTAATATAAATTATGAAGTTATTATTTAGGATCCACTTCATATTCTCCTTTTCTTGCTATTTCACTACATCTGTAGTGTCTTCCTCAGCCGAAGACTTGAACCCCTCTGAAGTCATCCATAAGAGTTAAAATCGACTTTTTCCAAACTCTTATGCATGTTGATATTTTGACCTCCCCCCACGAATCACCTCTTCATCCCTCTATGCCTTTATGGAATTGGAGAGAGTGAGGGTCTTGCTCTGTCTGCATTAGGTTTTGGCCAAAGGAAATGTGGCTGCTTTGGTTTTTTATCCAGACCACTATAACTTTCTCTATATCAGCAATGGGGCTCTTTTGCTTTTTTTTATTCAGTGGAATAGCACTTTTAATTTCCTTCTAGGACCCTTTTTCTTTGCACTCACAGTTTGGCTAACTTTTGGGACAAGACACTTAGCTTTTAGTCTTTCTCAGCTTTTGACGTGCCTTACTTGGTAACCTTAATCATTTCTAGGTTTTGATTTAAAGTGAGAGATGTGTGGCTCTTTTCTTTTGCTTGATCACTTAGACGCCCTTGTAGAGTTAGTATTTAGCCTAATTTCAATATTGTTGTGCCTTAGTGAATAGGGAGGTCTGAGGAGAAGGAAGGAGAATAATGGATGTAATGGTTAGTTGCTTTAATTAACATTCAAAATGCACACAGCATTTATCAATTAATTGCCATCTTATGTGAGTATGGTTTGTGGTTCCCTAAAACAATTACATTAGTAATGTCAAAGATATCACTTCTCCGCCTTTTGGCTAAGATCAAGTGTAGTAATAGCAAAGATCACAGATCACCATAAAAGATACAATAATAATGAAAAAGTTAGCAATATTGCAAGAATTACCAAAATGTGACAATGTGATAATGTGAGCACATGCTGTTAGAAAAGTGGCGCTGGTAGGCTTGCTCTTTGTAGGGTTGTTACAGATCTTCAATTTGTAAAAACTCAGTTATCTATGCATTGCAATAAAGTGATACACAATAATATGAGGTGTGCTTTCAACCTTTTAAGTACTTAAATTACTTTCCACCTGTTCCTTAAAAATACTGCTGTTACTATTTCAGTGGTGGTTCTAGCAATTAGAATGTTCTTCTTTAAATTAATCATATTTTAGAGCCAGCGCTTTATCACCTCACATAAAATCTGAAAAACGTTCACCAGGATCATTTTAATTAACCTCCAATACTTTTTTTTGTCAGCATGTTTTATGTTGCATGCCTAATTTATCCTACAATGCAACTTTAACTGTTGGCAGTTAAACAGTCAGTTGTTTTTAAAGAAATTAAGAACAGAAAAAAATACCTTGTTCACTAATCCAAAAACCATTTCCAGTTTTCCGTTTTTCTTTTCTTCTTCTTCTTCTTCTTCTTCTTCTTCTTCTTCTTCTTCTTCTTCTTCTTCTTCTTCTTCTTCTTCTTCTTCTTCTTCTTCTTCTTCTTCTTCTTCTTCTTCTTCGTCTTCTT